>JANAVB010041017.1:4455236-4547736 GCA_029216955.1 Iris pallida
TGGAAGAGGAGTGCAAGAGGAGTGTCCACTTTGAGGGATCTTCGTATCGGAGCCGTGTCCTAAAGGATTTCATTGGGATTCCACTCCAATTGGTAAAACCCATCATCTAAATCGATTTCCTTTGCATATAAATTAGTTTTGAATCCGTAGATCCATCCTCATGCATGTGTCCCATTTAGATTCAAATTTGAGGCCATTTGGAGCTCTCTTGAGGATTTTAGATATGTGTCTTGTGTCCTACTTGATAGATCCCAAATTAGGACACCCCATGTGTGTATGTATGATAATAGTTTAAATAGATATTTAAATTCAGTTTTAGAATGGTTAGAGAGTGGATTGATCTTATTTAGGATGGTTAGAATGAGTTTCATTTGGATACCTATGTTTGTATCCAAGTATCTTGGCCTATATGTGTTCTTTTGTCCAAAACAACTCAAATTCGTCATAATATTCATCCACGTTTTTATTAATCAAAGTAACTTAGAAATGTCATAACTTTTAGCTTAGAACTCCGATTTATCTTCCATTTTTTTTAAAAAAACCGTATCAAAGTTAGCTTTCCAAATATATATTTTAATAAGCCAAATTCTTTCGTAACTTTCTGTAGAATTATTTGAGTGTGATCAGCTGTATGAAAGACGAACGTGTTTCGATATTTTCGCAATTTCAGGAGCTTTCGGACACGAAAATGCAATCCGTTTGAAGTTTCGGAAACCTAACACGAAGGGCTACAACATACTTTAATCCTAGAATTTATTAGAGGCCTAATTGGTACAGTATTGGTTTTAAGTAGAAGAGCGACTATACGATATATGCATTTTGTGTAACCTATGAGCCTATGTAGTATGTGTAAAATGAATATAGAGTATGTAATACATGATATGTTAGATGAATGAAATATATATATATGATATATCCTCTTTACATTAATGTATATATGGTTGAATGCAAGCATGTAGGAATGCAATTAATATAATGTATGTAAGCATGCATAAATGCATGAATGAAAGAATGATATACAATGTATGCATGAAAGTATATAATGAATGCTAGATATGAATGCAAGGTATACATGTAATGATAGATATGAATGCATAATATAAATAATATAATGTAATATATAATGATAGCATGTATGGTAATGTAGAATATATGATGCAAGCATGTATATGTCCACTGTTTTCTATTTTCCTTATATTTTCCTTCCCTTCCCTTTCCATTTCAGTTTTCTCCCTTTTTTCCTCTTCTATTTTACATGTTATATACAATGTATATAATGTATAGATGCATGTACGTATGTAATATGCATGAATGAATGTCATATATGAATGAATGAATCAATCAAAGGTATAAGTAAATATAATGCATAGTAAGAATGTTAACATATATAATGTATAAAAGTGTATGTAAATACGCATGAATGTATATATCTATATAACTATGTAAATATGCATGATGTAACATGTGCCTATATATATAATGTATGTGGATATGCATGTATGTATGAAGGTATGTATTTATATATATTATCTATTTTATATTATGCATTGTTGTGGTTCACATTGTCTTGTGTGAGTGCTAGCCTAGGCTTGGTTAGGCCTGGTGAGACTTGTTAGACTTGTTTGGGCTAGGACTTGACCTAGTTGACCTAATTTGACTAGTGTGGTTGACTAGAGTTGACCAAGTGTTGACTTTAGTCTAGTTTGACCTAGACAGCATGCAGATGCATTGTACATTTCATTTATCCTTTCGTATACATCTTAACCTGTGTTGCTCTAAATAGGACTCTGTGGCTTCAATTTGGACCTCTATACCTATCAGCTGTTCAGGTTATCAGGCGAGTACATTCTCTGATCGTTTCATACTTGTCACGACTTATACTCTTGCTCTAGATTACTTTACTTGATGTTGACACTTGTTATCACGGATTGGTACTATATGGATCTCTTCTTGGGATGTTATCCCCCTTAGCGGGTGCATCAGATACTTAATGTCGTGTGTTTCATGTACATCATGTATTCCTTGTTCTTGCGTTATTCATGTACACTCATGTTCTTTCATGTATGCTCATGTACTTTAATGTGCTCTCGTGTACGTTCATGTTTCCTCATGTGCTTCGCATGTAACCAAAACATCATGTTCGTAACGTAACTTGACTGGATCCTTGTGTATTGATTGTGGGTAGGGGTGAGTATAAATGGTCATGTGATTTACCCGTCATGTTCACTCTGTTACTTTTCGTGTACAACACAGCCTTCTTGGCTAGTGTCTCTCATGTTCACTCATGTACATCATGTTCAACCTAAGCCAATTATATGCCATCTCGTACTCTAAATCACTAGTCACTTACAGTTCTTACTTATCATATATATATTTTCAGTTATCAAATATCTCTCATGTTTTCATGTACATCTTTTTACAGCGTTTCATGTATCTTACTCTATTGCTTGCTTTATATTTTCAGTTATCAAATTAGATGTACTGTGCTCGCTCCTGTCCTGACTAGACTTGTTAAAATTTTTACAGAGGATGATGAGGAACCCTGTACCACTTACCATGGGACTACCTTAGAGGATTTTTGTGACCTGGAGCTCCAGCAGGATCCCTTAGCAGTGGATGTCACACCATTAGTTTAGATTAGTGATTTTTAGTTGTATTTATTCTCTATGGATTACTGTATTTGAGTTTTGAGATATTTTCTGGATTGTGTTATCTTAGACACTTAGACTTCTCTGGTTGTACCTCTGCGGATCTTATTTCATTTTTATATCTTTCTATCTATCTTATCATCCTGCCTTAGATGTGATTGAGACTGTATTCTGCTATGTCACCTCCATTCGGAGTGTATATACTGTACAGGTACCTTTATATTGTTAGATGATTGACCTAGAGCGTTCTACCGCCGCACTGCGGCGTAGGCTGGACGTATCCACTTCTCGTGCCCTTACTCTAGGGTGCGGGTCGTGACAAAACTAATACTATACCAATTGGGCCTTCACTAAATTCTAGGATTAAAGTATATTGTAGCCCTTCGTATTAGCTTTTCGAAACTTCAAACGGACCGCATTTTTGTGTCCGGAAGCTCCCGGAATCGCGAAAACACCGAAACGCATTTATCTTTCGGACAGCTGACACTCAAATAGTTTTATAGAAAGTTCTAGAACGAATTTGGCCTATTAATATATATTTTGAAAGCTAACTTCGATACAGTTCTTTTAAAAAAACAGGAGATTAATCGGAGTCTTGAGCTAGGAGTTATGGCATTTCTAAGTTGCTCTGGCTACTAAAAATGTGGATAAAAATTATGACGAATTTGGGTTGTTTTGGACAAAAGAAACACATGTAGGCCAAGATCTTTGGATACCAACATAGCTATCCAAATAAAACTCATTCTAACCATCCTAACTAAGATCAATCCACTCTCTAACCATCCTAAAACTGAAATTAAACCACAAAATAGCCTATTTGCATAAACACAAACACATGGGGTGTCCTATATTGGAAACTCCACAAGTAGGACTCCAAACCTATTCAAACTTCCTAAAGAGGACTCCAAAGAGCCTCAAATTAAAATCTAATAGTTGTACATGCATGGGGGTAGATCCTATGGATTCAAATTTAACAAAAATGTAAGAGAAATTGAAATAGAGAGATGGTTATAACTATTGGAAGTGGGATCCCAATGATACACTCAAAGGACACGGTTCTGACACGAAAGCTCCTCCAAAATGGACATCCTTCCTTGCTCCTTGCTCCCAATCCTTGCTAGCACCTTCTTCTTGGTTGAATGAGAAGAAATGATGGAAGATTGGAAGAATAATGGAGGGATTTGGAGATCAAAATCAAGAAGGAAGCTCTCAAGTTTGGGGAAGAGCAAATTTGGAGAAAAAAAGGCAAGTGTGAAATGAAAGAAGGGACACCTCTCCCCCTATAGGTGGCTGGCCATACATGCCCTAATGGGCCTATGTGAAATGTCTAAGATGCCCCTACAAGTCTCCTTTGGGTCAACTTAAGTCATGACAAGGTTTGTGGTCAAAAAGGTCAAGTTTAAGTCTCTAATTTAACCATTCTAAACAAGTGAGATTAGTCTAATGACACTAACTTAATTAGTGGAGTTTGTGGGCCATGAGTAACTAATCTTGGGGTCCTATCTAGAGTCTAAGCTACCCGGGTCAATAACACAAGTCGGAACGAAACGAAACTAAAACCCGACTAAACAAATCCCGTAAAATCAATATTAAATATAAAAATTTCCAAAATATTAAAATATAAAAATAACCAAAATCACAATAAATTAATTTAAATATTATTAAATAATATAAAATTTACCAATAAATCAATAACATGATTTAAACCTATTATTAAATAATCAATTTTATAAAAGTTTTAAAATTACCCTCATTTTAGAAAAGTGGTGGTTATACCGCACCACCGTGCCACCAACACACACCATCACCTCTAACCATTTCGGCGACCTTGCCACCCAAGCCGGCCATAACCACCACCAACACCCCGACAACAACCCAAAAAGAGAAAGCAAAAAGGAAGAAGAACCTCCCTCACCTGAAACCTAGCTCCGGTGACTCCCGAATCGGATATACAATACTCGAGCGCTACGACTCACCGTTTTGACCACCTCTCCGTGTTGCTCACCGTCGGATCTGGAGCAGCCACTACGACGAGGTGCTTCGACTGCCCAAAGTCGGCCGGAGACACCAAGTCAGGCTCCTCCACGGCCTCGGTGCACCCATCGTCCGTGCTGTCCCTGCCGTCCGCCACCACTTCCGCCACACCACGACCTCGTGCTCAGAGCTGACATCGTCTTCACCGGAGCACCACCGACGGCTTCCACTCTGGTAAACCTCTCTACACTCCCGCTCTCGCCTCCTCTCCTCCCCTCTTCCATTCTTCCGCTCTCATTCTCTCTCTCGTACTCCCTCTCTTATTAAGGCTGCTCCTTCTAATTTTTTTTCCTTATGAATTGTCCTCATATGGACTTCTCTCTTGAGAAGTTAGAAAGGTAGCAGCCTTTGCTGCTTTGGGGATTAATAATTATATTATGTTATTGTTTGTTTATTTGTTAATATTAGTGTTATTACCTATATAGTATTTATGTAGGTATGTATATAATAGGTAGATTTTATTCCTAGTAAGTTTATTTATAAAGGCTTTTCAAAAAAATATTATCATAGATAGTTTGGCCTAAATATATTATTATAAAACTTTTCTTCGCCTAAATTATTTTACAAAAAATTTAGGGGTTGCATTAAAAGTTACCTAGATTTGATGTATTATCTATAAATAGATAATTTACAAATTTATAGTTTTATCCTAAAAATATTTTTGTGTAGCCTAAAAAGACTTTTCGATTTTCGCTTATTTATCTAATGATAAATTTTGTCTAATAAAATATAATTGAAAATTTTCAAGCAAAATATTTTTACTAAGTAAACTAATAGTTTCGACCTAAAACAATTTTACTATTTATAAATATTTAGGGATATTAAAATGTAGCTTTCAAGTATTATAAATAGCTTTCTAAAACCATATCTATATATTATTTATCCAACTTCCTTCAATTATCATCCAGTCCATGGCCAGTTCCACAACTCATATTCCATTACCAATTATGTACTTCATATTGTCGACGCTAACTAATTCGACCTTTCTGGACCCAATAAAATAGTCCATGCCATCATCAGAGGCTGTCTTGTGTAGTTGTAACACCAAATTCAAATCAATTCCATCGTGATCATCATACCACACTCGACAACCTACCAGGCAAGATACCTTGCTATATTTACTGCTTACATTTAGTTGCATCTTATTATTCATTATTGTATATTTTCTGTATTTTTATTTTCAGTTATTTATTTTCTTCTTGCATGTGGACCTAGAGCTAAGGGACCACCGTCAATTTAGTGTGTCTCATTAACTTGTCACGATTGTACACGAGTTGTGTGAGTTATGAGTAACATACAGAGGTCACTTGCGTGTTGGCTGATCCCACGTGCGCATGCGTAGGAATAACTGTCAATAGATGCATGTTAGAAGACTTGACAGTAATTAGGTATAAAACAGTGTTGTAAAAGTGACACATGTTGGTGTGTCATGGTTACGATGCATGTATAGTATCATTGGGGGGAGAGGACATCTATTAGCGTAGGGACTATATTTACTTTTTACACACGTATGGGTGATAGTGACTCGGATGAGCGCTACTTGCTGCCCGGCCGATAGTGTCTCGGATGAGCGCTACTTGACGGCCACTCTTTTTACTTGCGTGAATCCTTACAGCCCCTGCGTAGAACGTTGTCCTCAAAGTACATATCACATAGATGGTTAGGGACCCAGTTGTATTATATTTTTATAGTATTTACATTTGCATTTATAATGGCATGCTCTTCCTGTATCTTGTTACGTCCATCTGAGCACCTGGTGATTTCTCCAAGTGTGTTTTGTAATTTCGCAGGGGCTCTAGCCAAGGTTATAGTTTACAATCTACCTTCGCGATGCTAGCTCTTGGATCGTCTTTCACTTTGCTCGACTCTTCCATCGTTGCAATGTATTTCTCTCCCTTTAGTTAGTAGTGGATTTGTCTCCGTCCAACGTTTTTGTACAAATGACAGTTATAAGTTAATTTTATGATATATTTATTTGTGGATGAGATTAGTTTCATGGCTTTCTATAATTCACAGCTTATGTATACATATGAGGCGTCCATATACATCATATGTATACAACTGGCATGTCTATGTACTTAGTCCTTGTATTTTAGGAATGGGGCGTTACAATATTAGAGAGGATACACACGCGTGTGCAGTGTGCTGTACGACCACTGCAAGGAGGTAAACTCCTCGAATCTATCATGAAATTGTCCCAAACTTTGGGAGCATGCTGTCAGTCTGTGCCCCCACCTCCATGCCATATTTCACGTGTTCAAGTGTCGTGTCCAGCGAGATCTCATGTTCGGGTAGCAGGACACTACAGCATTATGTGTGTAGGCCTTCCCGTGTCCAAGAACGGACATGAATCTATACTAAAATCAACTCAGTCTTCATAAAAAGTAATCCCCATTAACAGCTACCAATTTATGAAATTAGTTTTGTAAAACAGCAAAATAAATTCCTAAGAGGCATTTCACCAAACACTTTATACTACACTCCGATATGCCTCCGATACGCGTACCAAATGGACCCGAATCGAACCCAAACTTTGCCAATAGCTAGGAGGACCCTAAATGCATGCATTTATGGAGGAAAATCAGGAATTGAAAGGGTTTAGATAGCAATACCTATTGAGAGTTGGAACCTCAATAAAATAGCCCCTTCAAAAGTTTTAACACCAAATTTCTATGGTCCAATGCCTCCAATCCTTGCTAGCTAGCCACTAGATACTTTTCTTCACTAGAAGAATGTAATGAAACTGATTTGGTCCAATTTGGAGGTAATTTGAAAAAAAGGGGCAAATTTGGGGAAGAATATAAACTATGGTTAGGGTTTGCTATAAAGGAGGCGAGGGAGGCTAAATAATGACTTAAATAGGGGAAAAAACCTCTCATGGCCGGCCATATTAAGTGGGCTAGGGTTAGTCTAAGTTACAAAGGCCCATTACCTCTTCCTATGATGTAAAACATGCCCTTTAAGCTAAAGGTCCAAACTAGCTCCTTAATTCAATTCTCCAAATGGTCTTTAAGTCATTCCTAGCTAGATTAGAGTCTAAATACTAACTCAAACTAGTTAGCTAGGTCTCCATGGTCATGGTTAGTCTCTAGGCTAAGTTGTTCTAAGGTAATACTAGCAAAATGTGTCACGCCCCAGAACCAGAATACTAGAGAGCGGGGACAGACACAGCCAGCTACGTACATTGAAGTGAATCCCACCTCGCAAGACGGTCACGGCTGTCTAGATGCATGAGGGTTTACTACAAGCCATTAGTCTCTTAGGGTCAAGAACAAGCCTAGTGTCTCAATCTCAAGCAAGCAAGTAAATGTAACAAGATGGTAGATCATCAGACATACAAAGTAAGGCGTCCCAAATATTACATATTCAGATGATCATGAAGCTAGTCATACAAAATACGAAGACTAGCAAGAGTTTAAGTCATACATGATCAACCCTAGGATCTGTCAATCATGTTACAGCCGTTAGGCAGACAGGAATAAATTCAACACGAGCTAAAACTTGCTCGGTGGATAAACACCTCAAAAGAATAATTCACAATAGAGTGGAAGAGCAAAATAAAACCCACTTGTTGCCATGGTTGTGCCTAGTATTCACCATCTGGCTGGAAGGCTGGAAGATCCTCGGGTGCTACTCCAAAATCTGGCCATACAAAACCAGCTGGATCAGACCCCAGAAAGAGCAAGTGCTACAAGGGAGGCTTCACTTAAGAACCAAAACCAGCATATTAGCACATGAGACATAAAGGATAATAAAAGACATGAGTTAGAGAAGACAAGGTGATAAACGATAAGACAACTAAGGGACTATTCCGGTAGCCAAGTTACAACCCGTAAAGCTAACAAGGACCGGGGTTGTAACCCTTCACCAGAACAGAGCTTAGTATATAACCAATTATCGACAAGAGTAAAGTATAACAGTAATGTGCTGAAATATCCATGTACTGGTCTTGCCTAGGCAAGACTAGACGGGACTCCATCTATCAATCACGGCCAAGCAATGAGTACGGCTTGATACTTTAACTAACTAGGGTTATCACAAGCTTAGTTACTAACAAGATGCATCGAGATGTTCCAACGACCATAAGTCCTGCAGTCTTAATCCAGGTTATCTGGTCACAAGTTTAGAGAGTTGGATTATGTGACTTGAGGGTACAACACATGACAGTGTGCTGGAAATATGCCCTACTCGACGGCAGGCTACAAGTCCAATTAGAGCACCCAGATAACGAAACTGCCTGTAGCTGGAAAATCTTTTCATGAACTACATGATCAATCTAGTCATTATCCTAGTCAGATTCAATATGAATCCATGATCGTGGTAACCAAGAATTTATGTCCTAGACATGATGCAAGATGAGACATGTAGCTTATACAAACATAAACACCCACGGTGTCAAGACAAGAGTTACTTAGCAAGTTAAGATAGCCGTCACAACAGTATATCAAGATTATTATGTTAGGTTTACTTATCAAGAGTGCGCCACGACGGGCCACTGTCATATATTATCATGCCAAGGTTGCTTGTCAAGAGTGCGCCACGACGGAACACTATCATGTATTATCATAGATGAAAGAAACTTGCATAAAATAGCAAGTAACATATTCTTAAAGCTAAGGAAAAGATCTACTACTTTCATGTTGGGAGTTGGAAGAAATTCTGGCCACAATTCAGCCAAATAGGACTTAAAACAGCCAAAATAGGCCCTATGCGGCATTCTGCGGCACTATGCAGCACTATGCAGCCTTCTACGGCACTATGCAAGCCATGCGGCACTATTCATCCATGCGGTACTATTCATTCCTGCGATTGCGGTACTATTCATGCGATACTATTCATTCATGCGGCTGCGGCACTATTTATTCCTGCAGCTACGACACTATTCATGCGGCACTATTCATTCCTGCGGCTGTGGCATTATTTATGCGGTACTATTTATTCCAGTGGCTGTGGTACTATTTATGCGGCACTATTCATTCATGCGGCTGCGGCACTATTCATATAGCACTATTCATTCCTGCGGCTGCGGTACTATTCATCGTCCCTGCCAAATTCAGCACAGATGAACTAGAAAATGCTCAAATCTAATTTGGCCATAACTTCCTCAAAACAAGTCAAAATCTAACTTTTTAAAGGTCCATTTTGGGTAAAATTGAATTCTCTACAACATGGAACAATCAAAACTTAAAAATAATAGAGTTTAATAGATCAAAATCCAAGAAAACCGAAAATAATACAAACTTAGATCTACATGAATCCATCCACGAAAATAAAAAAATGTCAAGTTCTAAAGTGGCTTAAAATCAAGTAAGGAAGAGAATGGAACAATAAAACTTGAGATCCCTCATGAAACAAGTTACACTTGCCTAGGACTTGGTAGGTGGGAGGAGTAAATGAAGAATATGAAGAAGTGAATGAAGAGAGAGAGAGAGAGAAGGAGTTGGGTTATATATCAACCCTCTCCATCTCAAACCAAGCCAAGCCAAGCCAAACCAAGTCAAATTGAACCAAACCAATCAAATAAATCAAGTCAAAATTAAACCAAGACTAGGCTAAGCAAAATAAGCCTAACTACGGTCCACCTGATAAATGCCAGAAATCTCGTATACGCATACGAAAATACGTATAACGGGAAACGGGAGTGACAACTCTACCCACCTTAAAAGATTCCGTCCTCAAAATTTAATCAAGAGGCTAGAGATGTCGGGGCAAGCTATATTAATCATAAGCAAGCTACGACTAGCAGTCAATAAAGCAATCATTCATGCAAGTAAGGAATTAAAAGCATAAGGCATAAGGCATAAGGAAGACATTATACCTTGTGAGTCAAATAGGTGTGGATATCTCGAGCGGATATCATCCTCACGCTCCCACGTTAACTCACCCAAAGAGTGGTGACCCCAAGCAACACGGACTAAGCTAATAGTCTGGTTCTTGAGTACCTTCTCCCTTCGGTCCAATATGGATACGGGTCTTTCCTCATACGAAAGGTTGGTACCAACAACCAATTTCGAATAATCAAGGACATGACTCGGATCCGAAATATACCATCGTAATTGGGATACATGGAATACGTCATGTACCTCACATAACGACGACGGAAGAGCGAGATGATAGGACACATCACCTACTCGCTCAAGGATATCGAACGGCCCTATGTACCTAGGACTAAGCTTTCCCCGTACGCCGAATCGAATGACGCCACGGGTAGGCGAGATCCTAAGGAACACGTGGTCGCCGACTGAAAACTCAAGGGGACACCGATGAGAATCGGTCCAATGGCGCTGACGATCTTGGGCAACAAGAAGATGATCTTTAACTTGTCTGGCTACCTCGATTGTCTGTGTAATCATCTCTGGACCAAGCATCTGTCTCTCGCCGACATCATCCCAAGCTAGAGGTGATCTGAACTTCCTGCCATACAGTTCTTCAAAGGGTGCCATCTGGATACTGGCCTGGAAACTATTGTTATAAGAGAACTCCACGAGATGCAGATGATCTTTTCATAAACCACCTAAGTCGAGTGTACAATCGTAACATATCTTCGAGAGTCTAAATTGTGCGTTCTGACTGACCATCTGTCTGCGGATGATAAGCTGAACTGAACTTGAGACGAGTCCCCAAGCTCTCTTGAAGACTCCACCAAAAGTGTGATGTAAATCTTGAATCTCTGTCTGATAGGATACTAACTGGCACTCCATGTAATCTAACAATCTGCCTGAGGTACATCTCTGCTAGCTGATCCGTCGACTGACCAATTCTGAAAGGGATAAAATGAGCTACCATGGTGAGCCTGTCAACTATAACCCATATAGCATCTCTCCCAGCTGGGAATTTAGGTAACTGTAGGGTGTGAAAATTATGACACGCTGACATAAGACTCAGTCAAAGCCATACGCTCAGTCCAAGCCATACGCTCAGTCCAAGTCATACGCTCAAGGCCATACGCTCAGTCAAGGCCATACGCTCATCCAAAGGCCGTACGCTCAGTGAATATTTTATTATTTTCTGAGATGACAGCACAGCATATATTTAATAAAGGATGAATCTGACACTTCGTCTTTCGTGCAAAGACAGCTGTCCAATGGAGACTAGCCGTCGTATATGTTTTCGAAGAGTCGGTTTTGTCTTTTACGAGGACAGCTCAGCATTTCTCATAAATGTAAAAGCCATAATTACTGTCAGTTTTGACAGTCTGTCAGCCATCATATCCGCAGTCACGACGCTCGAGAAGATTTTGTCAGTTATTGGAAGATATGGCGTATCAAAGAAGATTGATGATGGCCACGTGTCTACTTATTCAAACATGCCACGTGTCTACTTACGTGAGCGTATGGATCTCATACGACTTCTTCCAACTAAGTGAGCGTATGGATCTCATACGACTTCTTCCAACTAAGTGAGCGTATGGATCTCATACGACTCCTTCTCAACTAAGTGAGCGTATGGATCTCATACGACTCCTTCTCAACCAAGTGAGCGTATGGATTCCATACGACTCCTTGACAAGTGAGCGTATAGTTTCCATACGACTCCCTGTCAATAATATGAGCGTATCAGCTTTATATGGTTCTATGCTGTCCAAGTAAGCGTATGCAAGACATGTGCCTTCAAAGCTAGCGTATGACTCTTCTTCTAAGGCAGCGTATTACAGCAGTTATATCCAGAATAATTTTCAACGAGCAGTTAACACTTCTCACGTGTCCTGTACTCAGTTATCCACTTCTTCAGAAGTTATGCAACGTGGCATTCATGCCATCAATCTCTCCTGAATATGCTCTACTACTTTCAACCGCACGCTAATGTGTCTCCATCAGAATTTGCCATGCGTCCCTGCAGTTATGCATACGTCAAGTAACTACCTGAGCGTATGCTTAAGGACAGTTATCCTGAACTCTATAAAAGAGAGTTTCTTCATCTTCATCAGACACTACAGTCAATTTCAGAGAGAACAGAGAGATTGTACAGTTGCTGTCCAAGTTCTTCAAATTTCGAGTCTTCTTCATCGCATCGTTCAAGGGATAAAGTAATCGTCTTCTAGATTAGATTCCTACAGTTGTAATTTTCTCAGATACAAAATAAATAAAGTGAATTTATTTATGGAGAACAAATTGGCGACTCTGCTGGGGAAAGCTGTCTCCTCCAACGAGATAGCAACAACTCAATGCGATACTTCGTCGATCGGCTTGACGAAGAAGACGTTGGTTGTACAATTCGACCAATCGGCTTATGAAGAAATGCTCAAGGCGAAGGAGGGCCGCACTGCTTCCTCCGCTCTTCCTGCTGCCAAGAAGAAGGGACGCTACGTCTATGTCCCTAAGTCTTCTGCAGCAGTCCGAGACGCTTCTGTCACTTCTCATGCTGACAAGAACATGTCTTCAACTTCCATGAAGCACAATTCGGCTTCTCTGAACACGGCAACAGTGGCTTCTCCTAGTCACGCTGACAAATTGGTTCTTTAACCAAGTCAGCATGTACAAGGAAAACCATCTCTGGACATGTCAAAGTCCCTTCTCCCTCTACTCTTACGACAGCAGTCGGCTCTTTAGCCATTGATGACTCTGAGCGTATGGTATTCAAAGGGCAGCGTACGGCAAAGGCAGCGTACAAAAGCCAACATCAGGCAGCGTACGCTAAGCCAAAGCCAGCGTATGCTAATAAAAAGGCAGCGTATGACCAGAAGTCCAAACTAAAGTCAGCGTATGCTAACAGATATAGTCCTTTGACTGTTTCTCAAAATCAGGCTGGGGGTTCTCTTCTACAGAACATACAAATGATTCCCCTCAACTTGCACATCTTGTGCCAACCAAGGAGAAAGACTCTTTAGTCAACTCCTCTACTCCTAAGGTCTTTACCTCTGGAGTTAATTTGACTAGTACTCTTACTAGATCAAACTATGGAAAACGCCTTTTGGCTAATTCCTCTAAAGATGGATTATTACCGACTCCCAGTCGAATAATACTCATCTTCCTTCTCTCAAAATTTCTCGGTCTGAGAAAGGCAAATTACAAGTATCCAAGACTGATATCAAAGTCAGATCTCCTACTGATCTTCGTAACAAGCTTAATCAGAATCGTCTCGGTTCCACTGAGACAAGTATATTAGACCCTGATGCAGAATATGCCAAGAACTATGTGGCTCAAATTAATCAGTCTTTATACACTCAGGAACCAAGAAGACAGAAGAACAAAAGACAAGTTTCTACACAGAAACTATCTTCAAGTACTTCCCAATCTGTTCCTACAGATCTCCGGGAGTATTTGCAAAATAAACGGAGAATTGACACTCCGTCAGGTTATGATATTGCTCATATTTGTCATGAAAAGTATGGTTGCAGCTTCCAACCTCGAGTTGTAATTCAATGTTGTTGTTCACCAAAAAGACAATCTGTTTTCGAACGGATTCAATATGAACCAATTTGGATGAAGATGAACCTCTTTATGCTTCTGTCAACATGACCTCCAGAAATATTGGGGGTAGCATACGGTCTGATGCTATATCAGACTCTGAAGATGGTGTTTCTCGGCACCCGATCCAGGACCGGAGCCTTGGCCAGAGCCTCTTATTCTTCTCATCCAAGTGGTAATCCGGAGATCACAGAAGACTTTCTTAGAGAATCTAACTTTCCAGTATTGACTCCCGTAAATAGCCCCGGGAAAGATACTGATTCACACAGTGATGATTCAGAACAGACTGTTTCATCATCTATCCCTCGAATGATTACCACTTACATGGCAGAGGGCAATCATAAACCTTCGACTAGCACCGAAGCTCATGAACAAAGGATTTCTTCCTTAGAACAACAGTTGCGAGCTATGGCAGATACATTGAATGCTATGCACACTCTTATGCAAGCTCAGCATCAAACTCAGCAAGTCCAACAGACAGCTCCTCCAGTTATATTAAATACTCCTGTTGTTCCAAACCCGGAACCCTCTACTATTCCGGGGGTACAATCTAATGTTCCTGTACAACCCACTCCAAGTCAGTCTGGAGCTGGGGGTGGTACATATGCTGCAGTCCCTTCTCCCAATTACACTCAACAAGTTACAACTCCCCAATCCTCTGGAATTGTTTCTGAAGAGTTAAAGAATCTCCGAACTCAATTCGAGGCATTCAAACAGAAGGATGGTTTGCAAAGGTTAGGTATCAAGCAACCTTACCCGATAGAATGGAAGCAGTATCGTATCCACCAAAATACAAACCTCCGACCATCTCTTTTTTGATGGGACAACCTCCCCAAGTCAGTTCATTAATCATTTTGAAGTAATGACTGATCAACTGCAACCAAGTGACGCCCTCCTTACTTGGGTGTTCGTTGGATGTCTCAAAGGAACGGCTTATGAATGGTATAGAAGTCTCCCTGACGGGTGCATTACCTCATTTGCCGGTTTCAAGCAAATGTTTCTTGAACGATTCTATGAAGGGCTCAACGACATGACCATGTCAGCCCTCATAAGAATTAAACAGAAAAATAATGAAACCACCGAGGACTTCATTGAAAGATTCAGAAGAGCCCTCAAAATGCCTCTCGGAACTTCCGATGCTGTTACCATCGACACTTGCAAGTCGAATCTCTTACCAATTATCAGCATGTGGACAGGGTCCACTCAGTTCCAAGATTGGCCTTCTTTTTGTCAGTGCCAAGGCTGCCGAGGTCAGTGCTGAGACCTTCAAGGGTCTGGGGGTACAAATGGCTCCCAAGGAATCAAATCAGAGTGCTGTAATAGTCCTCGACCCAATAATCGCAAAGGGAAAGAAGCTCTTGAAGTCAATCTCCAAAGCTAGTCAAGAGGTAAAGACTACCCAAGCTACTCCAGCTCCAACAAATCAACAACAGAGACCTCCTCGGCCGAAGGAAGATATTCTTTCGACGATGATGATGTTCAGGGTATCTTTGAATGCTTGCTCAAAGGTAATAAGATTTAATTGCCAGAAATTAAAAAGCCTGATGAAGCCAATAAGACAGATCATCCAAAATACTGTCCATATCATAGAATACTGGGTCATACAATCCGGTCTTGCTATGTATTAAAAGGGAAGATTCAAGAGATGATTAAATCAGGAGCTGTGACATTAACACCCAAAGACAAAACAGCCACACAAATGCAATTTCAATGCAGTTCGGTGACTTCCCTCCCTTAATGGTAGAAAGTGGGATTGTTCCTATCCCCAAAGCAACTCTCGAAGTTATAAACATCCCACCAGCACAGAATGACGGACTTGTTCCTGTCACAACCAAGAAGGGAGAGATCATGTGGATTCATCCAGATTTAATGACGGAGTTTGAAACGTCTTCCTCTTCTCCTCGGAAGACTCCATCATCTAAAAAGAAGCTCGGGAAGACTAAGTCATGCAATGTGACTTCTAGTTTCACACCCAATTTTTATCTAACTTCTACTTTCATCTCAGCAGGAAATTCACTCCCTACGGAGATAAAATCTGTACCTCAATTTGAAGATAGGTACAAGCCTGCTTTTCATCTATACAGTTCACAATCTCGTGAATTGATGGCGAAGATGGGTTATGATCTAGCCACTGCTCCTGGTTTAAACTCAGGCAAGGGACTCCGAGCACCTTTGGCCATCACTATGAGACATAATCAATCTCGTGTTGGCCTTGGTTTCTGGAATGAAGCTCTCATCAAACATAAAACCAAGAGCAAGATAAAAAATTGCAACATGGTTTCCAAGACCCGGAACCAGAATCTGAAGTTGAAGTTCATGCTGGAACTCGGTCAGGAAAAAATATCTGAAAGATCATGCTAAAATTCCTGAAGAAACTTCGGACGTCCCTCCAGTTACAGCTTCAACACCAGTCTCTACTGAAGAGCCTTTGAATGTTCCTGTTGAGACAGTTCCTTCTAAACCAACGGCAGCTGACAAAGGCAAACAACAAGTTTGCTTCGACAAACCATTGAAGAAATCATCTCCTACAGGACTTGAAAAGCCTTATAATTTTGATATATTGGCTCAACTAGCCAATACCCCAGCTAAATTATCAATCTTCGAGCTCTTACGCCTCTCTAAAGAGACTCGAAAAACTCTAAGTGAAGCACTACTGCAAGCAGAAACCTGCCTAACTCTTCTCAAGAAGTTGGAAATAGAATCTGTTTCTCATTGCCATAATGTATTGGAATTTTTTCCAAACATTACCTTTACGCAGGACGATATGCTGCTAGAGGATAATCGACATGACCGTCCTTTGTATCATACAGGATATATTGATTCTATGAAGGTTGATCGTCTCCTGATTGATCCAGGATCTGCTCTCAGTATTATGCCAAAAGCTATGCTAGACACACTGAAGATACCTGTACATAGCCTTTCCAGCACTATCACTACCATCTTGGGATTTAATCAAGGAAAAAGTGAGCCTTTGGGCAAGATTTGCCTCAAATTTCAAATAGGCGATCTTCGCACTAAAGTTACTTTTTACATCATCAACAATCATGGTTGCTCATATAATGCTCTGTTGGGGAGACCATTCTTGCATGAACATAATGTCGTTCCTTCGACTCTTCATCAGTGTTTCAAATATGTTGATGATAATAGAGAAGTTCAAAAGGAGGTTGCAGATCTCTATCCATTCAAAAGTTGAAGCTTACTTCAATGACGCTCGCATGTACAAAGATGAATACTTAAAAGTCTTGCAAGCTATGGATAATGATGATGAGATAGCAAAAGTTGGCACTTTTTTTATTCCTGTAAAAGGGCGTATCACTCCTCCGCAGTCTGTTAAATCATCTGAAGAAGGCTCACTGATAATTCCTGTCAGTGGACGTACTACTCCATCACCTGCCCAGGCTCCACAAAGTTCACTGATAATTCCTGTCAGTGGACGTACTACTTCATCATCTGCCCAAGCTCCACAAAGTTCACTGATAATTCCTGTCAGTGGACGTACCACTCCCCCTCCATCTTCTCAGGCTAGACCAGATACTCTAGTCATTCCAGTCAGTGGACGTACTACTTATCCACGATCTTCTTCAAGGGAGCTCACCTCTTCTGAGCCTTTTGTTATCGATCTTAATCGAAACAAAACTTTTGATCGCTCTTCCTCTCCCCCTTTTGTCATTAATTTGACTAAGTCTGATAAGGCTCAGCCTTCTGTTGTAAATACAGTATTAATATTAATGAAGCATCTCCTTTGCAGTATATTGATGTTTGTGATCATGTACAAAGTTATTTACAATTGCTAGATAGCTTAGAGTCACTAACTATAGAGGTTGTTCAAACTCTTCATACAGACGTATCATTGGAATCTATACAAAAATCATACTTTGTGGTCCCTGCTAAAAAAAGGGAGAAAATCCAATCTACTTTTACAAAGGACCCCAGAATCCTCCTAACTTGGAAGAAGATGACATAAACGACGATACTGGAAGGTTACAACTGCGTCGCTATAGTCAACAATCCAAAAATATCATTAAGAATATGGGTTATGACTTTAGAACCAGTCTCAATAATGGAAAAGGAAGAAGAATGCCTGTTCGAATTCCTCCATTAAAATACGGAAGGACAAAATGTGGTTTAGGTTACATTACTCCTACTTTCTTTATCAACATAGTCCATGAAGATTCAAAATCCGATGAAGACGACGATCTGAGTCTTCTGATTCCCTCTCTTGGGATTCTGACACGAGTATTGGCGATATCCATCGTTCTATTCTATCCATCAATATGGTCTCCGTTGATGGCCCGCAGGAAAATGATGAAGATGATGATTTTGAAATATCACCCGAATCGGAACAATGGGCTCAAAGATTAGATAATCAATGGGAATTCAGGTTCGAGCAAGGGAACCTCCTACCGAAGATAAACTGATCCAAATTGATGTTGGTGAAGAAGGTTCTCCTAAACCAAATTCATCAGTGAAAGTCTTTTAGAAACGGATAAGCAAGACATGATCAAGCTTATTCGTGATTATATCGATGTCTTTGCCTGGAGTTACGAACATATGCCAGGACTAGATCCGAAGATTGCAATACACAAACTCAATATCATGCCAAATGCTAAACCGGTCAAACAACAACAGCGACGATTTCGTCCAGACATCATGGATGCAATTGAAGCTGAAGTCAACAAGCTTATGGCTTCTGGATTTATTCGAGAGGAACAACATCCTGAATGGGTGGCTAACATCATTCTTGTCCTTAAAAAGACTGGCACGATCCGGGTCTGTATAGATTTTCGTGATCTCAATGCGGCTTGTCCTAAAGACGAGTTTTCTCTTCCAATTACTGATGTCATGATCGATAACACATGTGGTTTCGAACGAATGTCATTTATGGATGGGTATTCGGGATACAACCAGATCAAAATGTTTCCAGATGATGAAAAACACACTTCCTTCAGAACGCCGATCGGTACATACTGTTATACAGTGATGCCGTTTGGTCTCAAGAATGCAGGAGCAACATATCAGCGAGCAATGAGCACTATATTTCGCGAACATCTTCGGAAATAGTCGAATGCTATGTTGATGATATTGCGGTCAAAAGTCGACGAAAGGATCATATCCAAGATTTGAAGACTATCTTTGATTTAATGCGTCAGCATCAACTTAAAACGAACCCTACTACGTCCTTTCTGGGCGTCTCTAGTGGTAAATTTCTCGGCTTCGTCATTACCGCTAAAGGTATACACGTGGATCCCGAGAAGATCAAAGCCATTCAAGAGATGCGTCCTCCACGTACCTTAAAAGCTACGAGGATTTCAAGGAAGAATTGCTTATATCAGGAGATTCATTTCTAACTTATCAGGACGCTGCAGACCATTCAACAAACTTCTGAAGAAAGGTGTATCTTTCGTCTGGAACGAAGAATGTCAAAAGCATTTGACGATATTAAACATTATCTCATGAACCCTCCAGTTTTGGTACCTCCCGTCTCGGGGATACCATTCCTTCTATATGTTCGAGCCATGGATCATTCTTTTGGTGCATTACTTGCCCAGAAAAATAAAGATGGCCATGAACAGGCTATTTATTATCTCAGTCGCACAATGACGGGTGCTGAACCGCGTTATTCTCCAATCGAGAAAGAATGCTTAGCATTAATGTTTGCTGTTCAGAAAACGCGACATTATATTATCGGTCAAACGATTCATGTCATTTCCAGAGTAAATCCCATCAGGATTATGATGAAGAAAACCTGGTATTCTCAACTCCAGACTAGCTAATTGGGGAATCTTGTTAGCTCAATACGATATGCATTATATTCCTCAGAAGTCAGTTAAAGGACAGGCTCTTGCTGATTTTCTGGCTGCTCATACAATTCCAGAAGATTCTAAATTATATGATGAGATTCCTGATGAAGTCTTGGATTCAAATCTGATTTCTGAAGAAGTTCCTACCTGGCGTCTATTCTTTGATGGAGCATCTAGAATAGGTCCTAACGGCAATATTGTCGTCGGAGTTGGGATTGTTCTTGTATCCCCAGAAGGACTAACTATCCAGAGGGCTTATTCTCTAGATCAATCATGTTCAAACAATGTAGCCGAATACAATGCATTACTCATTGGTCTTCAACTTGCTAAACATCTAAATATTTAATATTTGGAAGTTTTTGGAGACTCCAAGCTTATTGTCAATCAGATCAGAGGAACGTATGAAGTTCATCACCAGGATTTGATACCTTATCATCAAGCAGCACTCTCTATAGCCTCATCTTTTGAAAGTTTCTTTATTGAACATGTTCGACGAGCCTATAATGCAGAAGCTGATGCTTTAGCTAATCTTGCTGCTGTATTAGCTATACCAATCAGACGTCAGCAAGTGATAGTGGTTTATAATCGAGAACTATTCTGTGTTGAGAATAATTTGGCTTTGGCTTTTCCCTATAAACCAGACGAAGATTCTTTCAACCTTGATGCTGGATTAAAGTTTGACAAAATATCCTCGTCTTCTTCTGATTCTACTATGGAATATGTCTTTTCTAATGAAACAGAAGCCATAATTGAAGACTGGAGATGCCCGTTTCTAAATTTTGTTTTGTATGATATACTTCCTGATAATCCGAGTGAAGCAGCGTCTATTCGACGTCGATCTCTCAGATTCTATTTTAATCATACGATGAAAACATTATATCGTCGGTCTTATGACGGTCTTCTCCTCCGATGCATTGCTGGTGAAGAAACACAACAGATAATCCGTGAAGCACATGATGGTGTTTGCGGAGCTCATCAACCAGGTCCTAACTTCAAGAGCGTATCAGACGTATGGGTTATTATTGGCCCACGATGGTGGCTGACGCTATTCAATATGCTCGGAAATGTAAAGCCTGTCAAATTCATGCAGACTTTATCCATCAACCGTCAGAGTTCTTACACCCAACAGCGGCATCATGGCCCTTTGAAGCTTGCGGCATGGACGTCATTGATCCCATCAACCCACCATCATCAAGAGGACATCGGTTTATTTTAGCAATAATCGATTATTTTTCCAAATGGGCTGAAGCAATCCCATTATCTGAAGTTAAAACTTCTAGTGTTATCAACTTCGTCAAACATCATGTTATCTATCGATTTGGTGTTCCTCGGCGTATTATTCATGATAACGGACCGCAGTTCGTCAGTCAGAAATTTACTCGATTCTGCGACGATCATCGGATTAATAATTTAGCTTCTACAGCATATAATCCAGCAGCTAATGGATTGGCAGAAGCTATCAATAAAAAATTATCAAACTCTTGAAAAAGTTCGTTTCTTCCAACAAACGCAACTGGAGCGAGAAGCTTCGTGAATGTTTATGGGCCTAGCCATCCCAGCACTCATCAGAGATTCAAAATGAAGAAGCAGCCATCCAAACAAGTATGTAAAGGGCATTTCTACCCGAGGAAAGGACGTCAGGCTCTTCCGTGCCAATTCGAACATCCTATCTATGTATGCCCTTAATCCGGCATTCAGACGACAGGTCATTGCCGTTAATAGATCCATCTTATACCCAAAAACTAGCCGGACTGCTGCGAAGACGACTCCTCTGTGCATCCTGTCTGCCGAACAGGTGCCAGGAACTACGAATTTCCTCAGCCAAAGAGATATGAAACCGTCCAGATGACCTTCAACGGACAATTCTCGGCCACCCTGTTTAATATAGGTTTCTAACCTATCACCGGCCTTGTAGCTGTCGATGTCTTCTTCGACGATAATGTCATCATGATTAGTCTCCCGGATTAATCTGTTAATCTCGGCTTGACTCAAGGGCTTGAATTTACCGACATACTGCTCGGTCTTTTTCTTCTTTTGGACTTCGTCAGTGCGGCCTTGAAACAAATAAGCCATCCACTTCGAAGAATAACAATTGGAGTCCCCCTCTCCACCTTGTCCCTTATAAAAAGCTTTACAGATGCTGTAATGACACATTAATTCTTCAAATACATAAAGAATTAGTGGGTTGGCTGCAGAAATCTTATTCATTTCGTCAACAAAAGGGATATATTCTTCATATGACAAATCTGCCGTTGGTAGCTGAGATATATATGCCATTTCATGAAGCGCGAATCCCATCTCGCCCTTTGGGGTCATGAAGGTGCCGGTCCGATAGTTATATCTCTCCGCTAATGCCAAAAACAGATCCGGATTCGGTTTGAAACCATAAGCAGTACACTTAATGGCATCATATAAACCTATCGCCTTCAACTGTGCACCGAAGTTCTGCAAAATCCATCTCACTAGAGCAGTCCATCTAGTGTTCTCTGGATTTACTAGACCAGTCAGCCTCATTGACTGTTTTGGGTAGATGGCATTCTTTAATTGAGCAAATTCGTTGGCAAAAATTGGGACTCTGACTGGTTTCAGCAGTACCGAGTCCTCAGAAGGGATGGTGGCAGGTAACAGTCCTCGCAGAAATGTGCCATGTGGTTCAGTACCACTGCGGAACCTTCCTTGACGATATCCAATCCACCCAGCCTTAGCTTGTCGGGATGGAGTAATATCCCACTTCATCTGTCTTTGCTGGCCCGAATGGAATAAACGGGCTATGTTGATACTCTTTGTCAAACCAGTCAAATATATAGGCTGATTTACATCACCATCCCTATAGTAACTGTATGATACTTTGTCCAGAACAGGTTGAGAGTTCATATCAATAGCATCTCCAAAAAGAAATGCTGGCTTCAAATGGGCAACACCATCTACACTCTGTAACGGCAGTCCACTCATCAGGTTCAGCAAAGTATCATCTTTCTGATTGGTCAACAGAGCTATTCTTGTGGAAGGTCCGTCAAATTGGGGAAAACGAACATGTGATAAATCACTTCTATAATTATTTCCCATACTTCCTTCAAATTCTGCTTCCTGAGCCAGAATATCCACTGCAAATGAAGAATAAAGTATTAGAAATCTTCAATGTCAAGAGATGATAAAGTTTAAACATACGCTCAGTTTTTACTAAGTGTACAGCTCAACATACGCTCAGTTTTTACTAAGCGTACAGCTCAACATACGCTCAGTTTTTACTAAGCGTACAGCTCAACATACGCTCAGTTTTACTAAGCGTATAGCTCAACTTACGCTCAGTTTTTACTAAGCGTATGGCAGACTCAAGGCTCAGTATACGCTCAATTTTCTTTAAGCGTATGGCAGATTCAAGGTTCAGCATACGCTCAGTTTTCCTTAAGTGTATGGTTGACTCAAGGTTCAGTATACGCTTAGTTTTCTTTAAGCGTATAACAGACTTTATCTTAAGTGAATGGTTTTTAAAGTTCAGTTTATGATCAGTTTGAGCATATCAGCGTATGGTTGACAAGATGATCATCAAAAGTTTACGCTAACACAGGAGTTAGCGTATCTCAATGAGACAAATTGCCATAGCATATTCTTTTAAAAGATAGTGTATTTTGATATCTCTATCAAAAATACGCGTATCTTACAGATATACGCTCCAAACATATTTTTCGTAAATACGAAAAATATGGAATACGGCTAAACCCTAAAGAGGGAAGCGTATTTGCTGACGTATTGACCCTAAAGAGGGATACGTTTTCTGAGTTTTGTTCTAACCAGAGCCCTAAAAAGGGAATAGTTATTTGTTCGTCATCTTCGTCCTCACCATAAAGAGGTTTCAATGGCCGTTCACTGCGTGAAACACGCTGACTGGCCGTCTTCTTGGTAGTGGCAGTGTCGACGGCAGGATGAGATGACTCTTCAGGGGCTTTCCCCTTTCCTTTCGCAGCAGCATCAATCTTGGGTGCCATTAATGGAGATGGAGTTGAAGACGAAGAAGAACAAGAAAGATCTTGAGTTTCTGAAAGCTCTTTTCTCTCTCGAAGGCAAAAGCTCTAGTAAAGAAATAAAATAGGTGTTGGAAGACCTATTTATAGAAGAAAGAAAGTAGTTCAAACGGCGGATATTCTTTAAACAAAATCCCTAAAGATTTGCACTGATATTGAGGAAGATAACAAACTCATGCCAGCGTGTCAGGACTTATTCTCACTTTAAAGTTCAAAGTAATTTCGAACTTTTGAAATTCATAAAGTTCGAAAACTTTGAAGGGGGTCTTGTAGGGTGTGAAAATTATGACACGCTGACATAAGACTCAGTCCAAGCCATAAGCTCAGTCCAAGCCATACGCTCAGTCCAAGTCATACGCTCAAGGCCATACGCTCAGTCAAGGCCATACGCTCATCCAAAGGCCGTACGCTCAGTGAATATTTTATTAATTTTCTGAGATGACAGCACAGCATATATTTAATAAAGGATGAATCTGACACTTCGTCTTTCGTGCAAAGACAGCTGTCCAATGGAGACTAGCCGTCGTATATGTTTTCGAAGAGTCGGTTTTGTCTTTTACGATGACAGCTCAGCATTTCTCATAAATGTAAAAGCCATCATTACTGTCAGTTTTGACAGTCTGTCAGCCATCATATCCGCAGTCACGACGCTCGAGAAGATTTTGTCAGTTATTGGAAGATATGGCGTATCAAAGAAGATTGATGATGGCCACGTGTCTACTTATTCAAACATGCCACGTGTCTACTTATTTCTCATACGACTTCTTCCAACTAAGTGAGCGTATGGATCTCATACGACTTCTTCCAACTAAGTGAGCGTATGGATCTCATACGACTTCTTCCAACTAAGTGAGCGTATGGATCTCATACGACTCCTTCTCAACCAAGTGAGCGTATGGATTCCATACGACTCCTTGACAAGTGAGCGTATAGTTTCCATACGACTCCCTGTCAATAATGTGAGCGTATCAGCTTTATATGGTTCTACGCTGTCCAAGTAAGCGTATGCAAGACATGTGCCTTCAAAGCTAGCATATGACTCTTCTTCTGAGGCAGCATATCACAGCAGTTATGTCCAGAATGATTTTCAACGAGCAGTTAACACACGTTCTCACGTGTCCTGTACTCAGTTATCCACTTCTTCAGAAGTTATGCAACGTGGCATTCATGCCATCAATCTCTCCTGAATATGCTCCACTACTTTCAACCGCACGCTAATGTGTCTCCATCAGAATTTGCCACGCGTCCCTGCAGTTATGCACACGTCAAGTAACTACCTGAGCGTATGCTTAAGGACAGTTATCCTGAACTCTATAAAAGAGAGTTTCTTCATCTTCATCAGACACTACAGTCAATTTCAGAGAGAACAGAGAGATTGCCCAGTTGCTGTCCAAGTTCTTCAAAGTTCGAGTCTTTTTCATCGCATCGTCCAAGGGATAAAGTAATCGTCTTCTAGATTAGATTCCTACAGTTGTAATTTTCTCAGATACAAAATGAATAAAGTGAATTTATTTATGGAAAACAATGTGATTCCATTTTCACTCTGGAATGGTGAGGTTCTGCATCTCCCCGCCCGGTCGCTGGTGCTCGGCTTTGACTTGCTGACAGGCCATACATTTTGACACAAAGAGCTCTACGTCCCTCTTCATGCCGTGCCACCAAAAGACAACACGGAGGTCCTTATATATCTTGGTGCTGCCAGGATGCAAAGAATATTTTGCATAGTGTGCCTCCGTCATTATCTCCTTTCTAAGTTCTGCGTCGTCCGGTACGCATAGCCGTCCCTTCACGCGCAACACTCCCGACTCATCTTCTGTAAAGTCGGACGCTTTTCCTGTCGATATCAGCTTTCGCATCTTCTCCAGGTAGGGGTTGTCCTTCTGTGCAGACTTGATCCTCTCCAGTAGGCTCAGTTCCACCCGTAGTTGCGCCAGTTTTACGTCTCCGAAATGAACTCGGAGCTCGATGCCCATTCCTTCCAAGTCACGCAGCAGTCGATCGTTGTTGCATAACGAAGCTAAGTACTTCCGGCTCAGCGCATCCGCTACCATATTTTCCTTGCCCGGCGTGTAGTCGATTGATAAGTCATAGTCTTTGATTAGTTCGAGCCATCGCCTCTGCCGCAAATTCAGTTTTCTGGGTGAAGAGTTACTTGAGGCTTTTGTGGTCCGTATAAATCATGTACGCCACGCCATAGAGATAGTGACGCCACAGCTTCAACGCGAACACAATTTCCGCTAGTTCTAGGTCGTACGTGGGGTAGTTCTTCTCGTGCGGCTTCAACTGCCGGAAAGCAAAAGATATCACCCGCTGCATGAGCACACACCCCAAGCCCTGGCCAGAAGCATCGCTGAAGATTTAAAATCCCTCTGTCCCTTCAGGAAGAGCAAGTATCGAGGCCGAAATGAGCCGTTGTTTGAGCTCCTGGAAGGAAGCTTCACAATCGTCTGACTACTTGAATGCGACTCCTTTCTGGGTGAGGCAAGTCAATGGCGATGCGATCTTCGCCAAGTCCTTCACGAAGCATCGGTAGTATCCCGCCAAGCCTAGGAAGCTTCAAATTTCGTTAACTGATACGGGCCGTTTCCAATCAGCAACTGCCTCGACTTTCTTCGGATCGACTGCGATGCCCGCGACGGAGATGATGTGCCCAAGGAATGAGACGCTGTTCAGCCAGAACTCGCACTTGCTCATCTTCGCGTACAATTGATTCTCTCAAAGGGTTTGGAGTACCGTCCGCAGATGCTCTACATGTTGCGCTCGATCCTTCGAGTAGACGAGGATGTCGTCGATGAAGACTACTACGAACTTATCAACGAACGGACGGAACACCCGATTCATTGATCTATGAAGACGGCAGGGGCGTTTGTCAGACCGAACGGCATTACCAAGAACTCGTAGTGGCCATAACGAGTGCGGAAGGCAGACTTCGGTACGTCATCTGGCTTGACTTTGAGTTGGTGATACCCCGATCGTAGATCAATCTTCGAAAACACCGTTATACCTTGGAGCTGGTCGAACAAGTCGTCGATGCGGGACAGGGGGTATTTATTTCGGACGGTGGCTTTATTCAATTCCCGACAATCGATGCAGAGTCGCATCGATCCATCTTTCTTTTTCACGAATAGCACGGGCGCACCCCACGGTGAGACACTCAGACGGATAAGCCCTCTATCAAGTAATTCCTGAAGTTGTGCCTTCAATTCTTTCAATTCTGCAGGGACCATTCTGTACAGAGCTTTCGAGATCGATCGGGTGTCGGAGAATGTATCGATGGTGAACTCTATCTCTCGATCGGGCGGCATACCAGGTAACTCGTCCGAGAACACGTCTGGAAATTCTGCCACAACGTCGGTCTCACCCGCGTTTGTGCCATCCTGTCTCATGTCGTGAACGGATGCCAAGTAGCCTTCGCATCCGGAATACAGCAGCTTCCGAGCCGAGATTGTCGAGATCACCATGCACGTCGGCGATGCTTCACCACACGAATAGCAGAATTCAGACACTCCAGGTATACGGAAGGTGACCTTCTTTCCTGCGTAGTCGATGTTTGCGTTGCAAGGACCGAGCCAATCCATGTCCAGTATGATGTCGAAGTCCTTTATATCTAGAACTATCGCATCAAGACCGATCTTTTGACCCCCAATACATATGGTTCCTTTCCTGCAGGCTAAATTTGTGAGTAGTGGCACGCCCGAAGGCATACTTACGCTAGGATTAAGGTCTAACAATATTACAGGAAATTTGTGCTCGGCGGCGAAGTCCGCCGATATGAAAGTATGCGATGCGCCTGAATCAAATAACACACGAGCAAGTACATTATTGAAGTTCAATATACCTGTCACGACAGTATCGGAAGCAAACGCCTCGTCTCGAGTCAGGGCGAAGACGCGGCCCTGAGTGTTGGGGCGTCGGTCTTGGTTGTTGGATTGAGTGGGCTGAGGAGGTCGACGAACTGGGCCTCGATTTTGATGATTTGATTGTGGCGGTGCATCTTGTCGTTGCGGTCGGGAACGACAATCTTTAGCATAGTATCCCTTTTTCTCGCAAGAGTGACAGTCAATGTTCAGGGTACGGCACTCGCTGGCATCGTGTCCGATGTAATTACATTTTGTACAACGCGACCTAGTGCTTTGTCCTTGGTTGCCTCCGTTGTTCGGACGCTTTGCTGTGTGATTGTTGCCTCCCGTATAGCTAGGACGTTTGTGATTGGAGTGGCGCACAACGTCGTCAGCACCGGAAGGATGTAGGTTCTCAAGACGGAGAGCGTGATTCAGAGCCTCGTCCACGGTCTTGTACTCCGGGACCCCGACATGCGTACCGATAGAGTGTCGCAGACCCACTTCGAACCGTCGCACACGGCACTCTTCAGTAGGCAGAAACTGACTAGCAAACTTGGACAACTTGTTGAATTCTGCGGTATATTGTTCCACTGTCTGGCTTCCTTGCTTCAACTGCATGAATTCATTTTCCTTCGCTTGACGAACGGCTGACGGAAGGTACTGGACTTCGAAAGCTTTACGGAACGTGGCCCAAGAGATCGGCGCGGTGTTGTTGTCCGGTCGGATCGCTCGCTTGCGCACGGCCCACCAGTCGTACGCGTTCAACCGTAGTTGAAGTTGTGCGCAGGTGACTTGCTTCGATTCTTCAATGCCAAGAAGCTCGAAGTGATCTTCCAGCTCTTCCAACCAGTCGATTGCCATGGAAGGGCCTTCGGTACCGCTGAAGGAAGTGTGGCACACCTTCTTGAATTCAGACACTTCAAAGTTGTACTTTTTCGGTGCCGTTGGTTGACGCTCGGGATCCTCCATGTCGACTTCAATGGGTTGGATCGCCGGTACGGTAGCAGCAGGTGCGATGATGGTAGGCGCAGTCGCAGAATTCCTGTTGGCCACGATTGTTTGGATGATCTGCTGCAGGATATCCAGCTGCTTTTGTTGAAGTTTAGCATGTGCATCGAGGCGAGCTTCGAAGCGAGCTTCGAACTGGGCCTGTCGTTCCTCTGTCTGTTGATGTCGGGTCTCGGACTGGTTCCGCTGCGCCTCCATTATGCGCAGCATCCTTTCGATGGTATCGTTAGAAGGTCTGCCCCACGAACGACGAGAACTACCAGAGTCGCTAGAAGCGCTCTGCTCTCGCTCGGCCGTGGGTTCCGTCACTTCTGCGATACGAAGGCAAACGCATCAGTCACAAAATATTACGGACTCATTGTATGGAACAACTTATCTCATCGATGCGAGATCAAATGATGTAAAGCCGTGCTCTGATACCATTATATCATGCCCCGATTTCGTAGAATCGATAGTCGTCCCCCGGACATGATGCCGTGCGAACCTAAGTTGCGATCGCACAAGGCATTGTCATAAGGTTATCTGAAACACAACATCAAGTTAGAGTACGCAGAGAAATTGATTGACACATTTGAAATAGAAGTAAACTTTTTTATTGATAATAAAACTTTATTTACATTGACTTCATTACATTCATTGCCGCGCGGGCTACAACATAACTCGACTTACAAAATGAACGCCGATGAGATAGTCGTTCCATACATTACACCCCTTTATACAAGCAAAACCATTACACATTTCCACCTGTGATCGAGGGAAGCCGAGCCGCCATTGGTCTTCTTTTGTATAAATGCGGAGTCTTCAAAAGGAATTCAGAAATAAGCCTTTACACGGACGAGGCTTCAAAAGTGTCTACGCCGCCTTGAGATTTAAGTGGCACGCCCTTCGAGATTCGGGGTACCTGCGTGGAGAGCGAGGATCAGTACATTACACTTTGTACTGGTGCGTGACAAATTTAAGTTCCAAGCTCTCATTTGGTTGAAGAGTTTATATGACTTAGTTCATGAATGTTTCTAACCATCCTAATGAATTTCAAGCGAGCAATGACAAGCATAACATAATTTACGTCGAAACTTACCCCCGACGGACCGCGTCACGCCTTTGAGACTTACCATGTTCTTTCCTGTTAGTTGTTATCATTTCGTATGCAATTTATGTTCGTGAAGGTCACTGGCACCACAAGCCATTTTGGACTATAGCTAGGTTAGACGGCGACCCTTTCAGCACGGGTAGCGAGCCCCGCTGCAAGTTCTCCCGACTAACCATATTTTTGCTTTCGTCGAGCACAGATATCTTTTGCTTCCTCCAAGGTCGAAACGATCCCGTGTCTCAGGGTATCGCTCGAGGAAGCCGTTCCTCGTGCACGAGTTGTCCAATGACCGTGTAAAGACAATTCTTTTTAGTTATGAAGATATAGCCTACTTTCTCTTTAAAACTTGTTCATTTTTATAGTGTTCGTGCCCTTGTATTCATTCTTTCATCCGCATCAACACTACCGATTCACCTAAGAAGGGTGTCGAGAAGAGAAGGGTCAGCCACTCACCTTGAGTTTACTTTGGCGAGAGGACTTGTTGGCCGCGCTAGACGTCACCTACGCGATTACCTGAAATCGCACAAGCAATCGATTAGAATACTGCATTATTCAAGAAGTTCGATAGGAAATACGAGTTCGAAATGCAAGCCATAAACCATCGAATACATTCACGAAAGCGCATTCAGAAAACAAAGCCAAAACCAACGCATGCGGCGTAAAAAGCAGAGCAACGGGAGGTCTCTCCCGACTCAGCCGCAGAGTCAATCCTCGAGGCACAACCCGCTGAATATGGGACTTGGTTTCGAAGAAGACATTTCATAACGAGGAATGAATCTTAATTCAACCGTTCCCGTTCGATCGACTCGGTCGATCCCGACCTATCGGTCCCGACCGAATCGATAGCGACAGTGTTCCTTTCTCGCGCACCCCGTGGACCGAGTACGGGGCACGATGTAGGGACGGGGCACTACAGGACTCACTCAAAACCGCGTAGGGATAGAACAAGCCCAAGTCCGTAGTACCCTTAAGGTAGCAAAAAATGTCTTTTATGCCATTCCAATGGCGGCGTGTTTGCGCGGTGCTGTGTCGAGCTAGACAATTCACAACAAACGAGATGTCCGATCTAGTACATTGGGCCAAGTACAATAAAGCACCTATTGCACCCAGATAAGAGCACTCAGGACTCAATATCTCTTCCTCGTCCTCCTTTGGACGGAATGGGTCCTTAGTAATGTCTAGAGAGCGGACAATCATGGGAGTAGCGGACGGTTTAACGTCAAAATGACTAAAGCGTCTCAACACCTTTTGGGTGTAGTTCGCTTGATGGACAAGAATTTCATCTTTATGGTGCTCGATCTACAGGCCGAGGCAAAACCGTGTCTTCCCAAGATCCTTCATCTCGAATTCCCTCTTCAGGATATCAGCAGTTGCTGACAAATCTTTTTCGGTTCCTATGAGATTCATGTCATCTACATAGACCGCAAAGATTGCGTATCCTGAAGTGGATTTCTTTATGAACACACTTGGGCAAAGTTCGTTATTAATGTATCCCAAATCGATCAAGTATTCGCTTAGGCGGTTATACCACATTCGCCCGGATTGTTTCAATCCATATAGCGAACGCCTCAGTCTAATCGAGAACGCGTTTCGTGGTCGGAAACTACTTGATTCAGGCATCTTTAGTCCTTCAGGGACTCTCTTGTATATCTCTGTGTCCAGATCCCCGTAGAGATAGGCTGTGACCACATCCATGAGCTGCATATTCAGTTTTTCGGAAACTACTAAACTGATTAAGTAGCGGAACGTTATGACGTCTATTACGGGAGAATACGTCTTCTCGTAATCAATTCCAGGACATTGTGAGAAGCCTTGCGCCACAAGGCGAGCCTTGTATCGCACAATCTCATTATTCTCATTACGCTTCCTTAGAAAACCCCATTTGTGACCAACTGGTTTAACATTGGATGGTGTTGGAGCTACAGGTCCAAAAACGCTTCTTTTCGCTAAGGAATCTAATTCAGCCTGGATTGCTTGTTTTCATTGTGGCCAGTTCGTTCGTCGTTGATACTTGGCAACGCTGCGAGATTCCATGTCATTATTGCTCATAATATCATGGCCACTGAGTATATGAACACATCATCGATGACAGTTTCGTTTCGCTTCAAAATATCGTCTAAGCTAGTGTACTTGACAGATATTTTGAGGTTATCGACATGATTAGGAATAGGCGTTTCATCTGGAACGTGCTCTTCTAATACATCGCCGTGATCCTTATTGATCTCATGTGGCAAAACGCTTTTAACAAGATTTCTTCACTTCTGGGGCAGAACATCTTTGGAACCAACCGGTCTTCCCTTCTTTTTAGGAATAGCGACGGACTGGATGGCCGATGGCAGCATCCTTTGTTCGGTGGGTTCGACCGGAGCAACATGTTTCACAGGAACATGGCGTCTCTCAGTGACGTCTATTCTTGCAGGTACATTTGCAGCAGGTATAATTGATCTCGTGACTTTTGCTAGGTCGCTAAATGCGTCTGGCATTTGATTTGCAATATCTTGCAGACCTAGAATCCTCTGTACTTCCTTATCACTATGTGCAGAGGGGGGATCATGATGAGCAAAAGTGGGCACATGCCACGCTAATTCACGTCGTTCCTCATCAACGTTAGCGTGCATTTCTTCCCCTAACGACAGGAAGATTGCCTCATCAAAGTCACAATCCGCGTGTCTCGCGGTAAAGAGATCGCCTGTCAAGGGCTCTAAATAGCGAATGATGGACGGGGAGTTATAACCGACATATATTCTCCGTCGTTCTGAGGTCCAAATTTTGAACAACTTATCAGCTCAATTGGATCATTGACTAGGCACCCAAACACACGTAAATGTGAGATGTCAGGCTCACATCCAGTAACCAGCTGGTACGCGAAAAGTGGTTGGGTGGCCATGGGCCTCAGACGGACCAAATTCGCTGCGTGCAAAATTGCATAGCCCCATGCAGATAGTGGGAGTTTGGTGCGCATAACCAAGGTCCGCGCTATCACTTGCAGTCGCTTTATAAAATCTTTCGCTAGGCCATTTTGAGTATGAACATAAGCAACAGGGTGTTCAAGATTTATTCCCAAAGTCATGCAATAATCATCGAAAGTCTTTGATGTAAACTCCGCGGCATTATCAAGTCTAATAGACTTTATCGGATAATCCGGATGTTGAGCCCTTAACTTAATGATCTGGGCGAGGAGTTTAGGAAACGCTACATTTCGGGTGGACAACAACACTACGTGTGACCATCTAGTCGATGCATCAACCAAAACCATGAAGTATTTAAATGGTCCGCATGTTGGTTGGATTGGTCCACAAATATCTCCATGAATTCTTTCAAGGAATTGAGAAACCAATCTCGTAGGTTTCACATGGAGCGGCTTGAGATTCGTCTTCCCAATCGAGCAAGCTTGGCAAAGGCTTTTCGGATTTATAACAAAATTCTTTCCTCCAAGAGGATCCCCATACGATGCATTCATAGTACGAAGCATCGTATTTTAACCCGGATGACCCAGCCGGTCATGCCATAGCATAAAAATGCTCTCATCAACTGGCGCTCGACGAATGATGAGATTACTCTCGATGTGTTGTATCGTAGTGAGATACAAACCACTTAAAAGACTTTTCAGCTTCTCCATGATACACTTTTGGCCGTACTGAGTGGAGGTAATGAAAAGATACTCGAAGCCATGTTCTCGAGCAGTTTCAACATGAAATCCATTTTCTCGAATATCCTTAAAACTCAGTAAGGTACGACTGGACCTTGGAGAATATAAGGCCTCTGATACTTCAATGGGAGTACCATTGGACAACAAAAAATGGGCTTTGCCAAAACCTTGGACAAGGGTTGAGGGTCCCGAAATGGTTGTCATTGAGGTTACTTTAGGCGTATAGGAGATAAAGTATGATTTATCTCTCAAGATAGTGTGAGTCGTTCCACTATCAACCAGACAATCAACTGCCCCGTGGTCCATGCCTATAAGTAAAGAAAATTAAAGTTTGTCACACGTTTGAGAAAAGTACTCGAAATAGAACTTTAATTTATCGAGAAAACAGAAAATACAAACCACCAAAAGTTTTATGACTTAAATCAAATATAGAAAGAAAATGGAGATTCATTCTTCCATTTATGCTATAAAATCGGGGGTCTAAAGATTTAGATTTTTGCACTCGTTGACCAGATTTGCTTCGGCCCGGCGCCCCTTGTGATAGTTATCAACTTCCTGGGGGGTTGCCCTGCAAGTCCGTTGCATATGACCATAAGCACCACATTTGTAGCAGAGAGTAGGCGCTTGGCCTTCCACTCTCGCTTTGGGATGATTGGCCCGTTGGTTCTTACCATGAGACTGTCTAGGAGTCAAAGGTCCTTGGTTCTTGTTAGAACCTCGCTTTGGGTGTAACCCCTCTTCCCGAAATTTTTGAATTATATTTTTATTTATTTATTTGAATTAAATGGTGATTTTTAATATTTTGTAAATAATTATTTAGTTAATTATTATGGTGGATGACTTAAGTCTTTGTGGAGTTATGGAGCACAAACCGATTAGGAATCATGGCACGGATAGTGCAATGGCATGCTTTGACTAGAGTACTAGCCCTGGTAGGGAAGGCCGAGCCATAGCGATGTGATAACTAGGAAAATCAGACCAAGTTGCGACTTAATCCTTACCGAAGGTTTATTTATTTATTATTTATATTATTGAGTTTTTTGAGAAACCGGTTATACCATTTTAGCCCGGACTGGACCCGAACTGAGCCCAAGCACATGTAGGTCTGCAGCACGTCCAATGACATTCGTGTTGGTGGAATTTGGTATTAGTGTGTTATTTTCCGTTTTAATGATTTAATGGCTATTTCTAAATATTCGTAATTTAAATATTATAAATATCATTAATAATTAATATTCAATAAATAGGTTCTTGTACATTCTGGGGATTATTAGATTGTACACCATGGTATATACACCCTTATTGATTTATAAAATTTCGTTATTGTTATTATTATTAGTGTTATTATTATTTTATTATTAATATTAATATTATTGAGGAGATTATTATATAATAATAATATTATTATTATTTGTATATTGTTATAACAAATAGATGTTATAATATATATTATATATCATTATATATATATATATATATATATATATATATATATATATATATATATATATATATATATATATATATATATATATATATATATATATATATATTTTTGATGTTATAATATATATTATATATCATTATATTTATATTTATATATATATATATATATATATATATATATATATATATATATATATATATATATATATATATATATATATATATATATATATAGGTTTGATAAACTATATACATATGAGTATATATATATATATATATATATATATATATATATATATATATATATATATATATATATATATATATATATATATATATATATATATATATATATATTTTTTTTTTTTTTTTATTTTATATTATAGGTTTGATAAACTATATACATATGAGTATATATATATATATATATATATATATATATATATATATATAGGGTCGTTCTACAATACATCCGCTGGAAATGGATGTATCGATACATCCGAAATCTGGATCGTTGGATGTTGATCCAATGGTTCGGATTGAATAATAGTGTAGAAACATCATTTAATGCTGATTTAGACTTTTGACCTGTTGGTAACTTGCTTTAGCAGGTCATTCTTCACTTTAATTTTTTTAATGAATACCCTAAATTAACTCATATTTACTCTCTCAAAAGTCCATCCAATTTAATATTTCGTAATTTTTTTTGGTTACAGGCCGTCGTGGTGGTGGTGTTGGTGGTTGTGGTGGAAAGAGAAACGGAGATGAAGAAGGAAATAAGAATCGGTCCGGATCGCGTCGAACGTCGTCGAGCCCTCCTAGAACAACGAGGAGTACCAGCTGCGCCGAGAAGAATCGGTCTGCTTCGCGTCGGACGTCGTCGAAACCTCCTCGAACAAGAAGAAGTACCAGCGGCGCCGCTCTAATTTTACTGTCCATACCATTGTCAGAAATCTTATTTTTCATCTAATAATTTTATATTTTATTAATAAAGCTACATGTCACGGTGGTGGTGGTGAACTGAGGAAACCTGCTTCTGAGGTCGGGAGGATCATCTGCTCACTTATTTAAAAAAATCTGTATTGATCGGACGAAATATTTTTTTACTTTTCTGATGATGATAATTTTTTCGAAGAGAATATTTTATTTGGACGGTGAATGGCCATTTTCTTTGCTTTTAACACGGAGGATGGTCATTCTCTTTACTTTTAACACGACGAATAGACGGAGAATGGCCATTCTCTTTGCTTTTCACACGACGAATGGACGGAGAATGGCCGTTCTCTTTGCTTTTAACACGGCGAATGGACGAAGAATGGCCATTCCTTTTGCTTTTCACACGGCGAATGGACGGAGAATGGCCGTTCTCTTTGCTTTTAACACGGAGAATGGCCATTCTCAAGGAGAATGGCCATTCTCCGTTCCTTTAACATGGAGAATGGCCATTCTCCGTTCTTTGAAAACGGAGAACGGACACTCTGTGCTTTTAACAAAGTATGGTACATTTAGGACTGGAAATGTTCAAGTATCTCATATTTTTTTTACCAAATATTTACAGTATTTTTAATATCATTTACCATAGTACATTCATTTAATATTAAATCATTTTCAAGATAATCTGAATATCATTTTATCAGGCTTCTACTGTATGGCTGAACAAAATTTCTTACGAATGTTTGAATATAATTAACCAACTATCAAAGAGAATTTTTCTTACATTACATTATGCATTACACTGGCATCGACTTCATACTGATGGCATTGATGTACTGATGGCAATAACAAAGGATGAACAGACAGGATTACGATTTTGTTTCCTCAAAAATAAGGGATGAACAGGCAGGATTACAATTTTAATAACAAGGGATGAAGAGGCACTGGCATCGAATTCATACTGATGGCATCGATGTAATGATTTTTTACAGAAAGCAAAACACATTACAATCAAATAAAGTTTCAGTGATCCCAGGAATGCATCCTAATGAGGCAACCTGTAAACCCTAGCAATGCACTCAGGACTCATGAAATCTGTGATGGGCATCTGCAAATCAAAGGAATACACCAAAATATCAATATCATCTAATGAAGGCCAACTGCCAACCAAATAAACGTTTCAACCAAAAAATCATAATCAAATTAAGTATACTTCATTCCAAGTCCAACAAACTGTATAATTCACGTTACAGTAATCTGCATAATTTACGTTACAGTAATCTGCCCAATCCACGTTACAGTAATCTATCCAATCCACGTTAGTAATTCAACATAGAACCTGCATAATTCACAATACAATAATCTAAATAAATATCAGACCTACTCTAAATTCAAGACCATATTACATTTTCAAAACAAATTACGAACTATGCACTTAGTACAAGTGAAAAGTTTAGTCTTACAATATTTCAAACACAAAATTTAGTTTGTCCGCCATGACCAACAAATATTCAGAACCATATTACAAGTCAAATATTACATCCAAATTGAAATAAGAGACATTCAAAACTCAAAAGATGAATCTTCATAGCCGTCTCCATCTTCTTCTTCTTGTTTTTTTATTCTTTTTTTCCTACTTCTTCTTTCTCAAAATATCCTTCACCTACACCTTGAGGAACAGATTAAGAAAAATTATAGTCAGTATTGACTCACTTTATATGTAGAAATGACATCCAGAAACATAAATAGAAGTATCAAAGTGATGGCTAGCATTAAAGTGTCAATGTGCACAGTGTGTATTTTTACATAAGAGTTTGGGCTAGCCCCATTTACCTTCTTCACGAGGGAAGGAAAATCTTATTCTTAGTCAGCAAATTCAACCTCTATCTGGTTAATCTTATCCAGAATCAATTTCTGGTTGTCGGATATAGTCTTCATCTCTTTGAAGACATTCTCAAAGTTTGCAGCAACAAAATTGTATAGGTCATCAACCCTGTCCTTAGTGTTTTTGATTCCATAAGTTGATGGTTTTCCAGATGTTGATGGTTTGCTTGCAGCTGCTGCCCGTTTTCCAAACATTCGAGTGAAGGTTAGTTTTCTCATAGGGCCTTTGTTTTTAATATAAACATCCCCTGTTAAGCTTGGGACAGAATGTTTATTAGCCATCGAGCATACAAATCCTCCGAAAGGGAGAGCTGTCCTTGCAGTTAGTTTTCCCACGAGATGCATCATTCTACTGAACATGTAGGAACCTATATTCATCCTTTTTTTCTTCCCCATATAATAAAAAAATTTTACTCTCTCGGGGTGGATGGAAAACTCATGTCCAGTAGGGTTGAGTGTTTGAGATACGTAGACATGCAACAATTTATACAAAATTTTTAATTGATCTTTGTATACATTTTGAGGGGTCTTGGCACCCATCGAAACACCTGTAATCTCATGAATTGTATCCGTCATGGAAACATTATCAATATCTTTCATATCAAACTCAGGAACTGGATCAAATCCATAAAATTCGTTGATGACAGCAGCATTTACCCTAATCAGTTTCCCTTTCAGAAACACCAGTGGTTGATCCTCTTCTTTTTCTTTAATTTCAGCCGGAAGATTTGAGTAAAATTCTCTTACTATTGTTTGGGAGATTTTTTCAAGACAGGATTTGTTCAGTTTCTCCAATTGATAGAATTTCAATATATCCAGGAAAACTTCGTCTTCGACATCATCCATCTTAATTCATCTTTCAGGCATAACAGTCTTTTTCTTGAAATATTTAATGTAAATCTTCTTAGTTTTTGAGTCTTTAAATTTTTTTACCTCCTCTCCAACCTGGGACTTATTTGATGATTGCTCTTCCTCTTCATTTTCCTCTTCTGATGAGGATTCAAAATCCACAGAGTACGCTGATGACTCTGTATCCGTTGCCACCTTAGCCTTCGCTTGAGTACGCCTTCGATCTTCATAAGTTGAGTCTTCCGACGACTCTGTATCGAAGATAGATTTTCCGGTCTTTGTCAAGCAATGAGTGTTTTTAGCCTTTTTTGCACGTGGCTTGGCTGCCGCCTCCGCCTTCATCGTCGCTGCCGCCGCCGCTGCTGCTTCCGTCGCTGCCCTTTCGGCCTCTGTCTTAGCGACCATAATCTTGGTTTTTGCCGCCATTGCAAGTTCTGTCCTTCGGGCCTGTATCGCATCCCTTTGTGGATTCTTCCCCTTCGGCGACGGTCGTTGTTTCTTCGACGGCATTTTGATTAGAAGAGGGTTTGGGAGAGGATTTGGGAGAAGGAAGAGGGTTTGAGAGAAGTAGAGGGAAAATTCGACCGTCTTATGTGACCTTGGGAAGTAGAAAAAATTAGAATAGTTTTGAGTCTTAAATTAATTTATTACTATTATTACTAGTATAAGACGGTCGAATTTATTACTATTAAATTTAAAAAACTTTCCAAAATTAAATTTATTACTATTATTACTAGTATATATCCATGTGAAATCACTACATAAATCTTTGGGATTTTGAGACCCTAATTTTAAAAACTACTTTCCAAAATTAAATTTATTACTATTATTACTAGTATATATCCACGTGTTCCGTATAAATTATTGAAAAATTTGGCAGAAAAAATGTGGTGGAAACATGTTTATTTAAAAAAAATTGACAACATATTTAAGAATGTGAAGTTTAATCTCAATATTTCCATGTTTCGAATATTTGATTAAATTTTTGAAAATAAGAAGACTATGTACTCGAAAAGAGTAAAATTGAAACACTTAAAGTTGTCCTCTATTTTACTTTGTAATCATATTTAAGATGGATTTGACGGCAAGATTGACGCTAGCAGCATAATCAATTCTATGACGTAACAAGTCATTGATGGGGATATCGTCGCTGATATATGGATTTGACGTAACAAAAAAATTTAATTATAAAGAGCAATGCTATAGTTAGCAAATGGGTGTAAGTTATCAAAAGGTCGAAAAAGTTTGATTGTAGCCGAAAACAAATTGAGTTAACAAAATATTATATTTCATTAAATCCCAGCTTCGTCGCCGGAACATTCTCCGGAGAAGTATACAAGAGGAGGACAAAAAACTGTAAAAAATGAAAAAAAAGTCTAGCCCTCACTGGCCTCGCGGAGGATCTCTACAAAGTCCTGCAGGGTGCGCACACCCGCCCTATGGCACAGGCGGCGAAACGCTTCCCTCTTCTCCAGAGAATCCCGTTCCTCCGGAGTGATCGACAACAGGTCAAAGTTGGGCGCCGGATGAAGAGGTCGAGCGATGACCTCCAGTGACAACCCACAGGAGGTCAGGAAGTCCGCAGCCTCTGCCAGCCAGTCATGGGCCGGAGGCGACGCAAAGGGTGCTCCATGCGGAGAGGCTCGGCGACGATTGGAAGAAGACTCTGGCAATGGTTCCCAACCAGATGATCTTTTTGGAGCCATGTTAAATGTGCAACCTACTCAGATGAATGGGGATCCCTATGTATATATATACACGTTCCAATCCGACTCTTCCTATTCCTTATTGAAAGTTGGGGATATAATGCTACAATTACAACCAAATGCTTACAACCTTCACCCATTGCTGACATGTGGGCCATGGCCCACATGTCAGCAATGGATGAAGGTTGTAAAAGTGTTGTAAGCATTTGGTAGTAGACTTAGCATTATTGATGTCTTTCCAGGTTTAGTTGGTTGTGCTGTTTGGCTTTTACATGGAAGGCCTAGGTTCGAGTCTGGTGTTTGGGTTCTGTAGAATTTTTCTATTGTTAACATTTTTTGGGTGCTAATATGCTTTTTAACTTAGTATGGAACAATTTTTGGGACTGTTAATGGCCATTCTTCGTTCCTCTAACACGGAGAATGGTACATCTAGGACGAAGAATTGTACATTTAGGACGGCGAATGGTACATTTAGGACGGAGAATGGTAAATGTAGGACGGAGAATGATACATGTAGGACGGAGAATGGTCCATATAGGACGAAGAATGGTACATTTTGGACGGAGGTAGGACGGAGAATGATACATATAGGACGGAGAATGGTACATATAAGACGGAGAATGGTACATTTAGGACTGTTCTGTAGGGTTATGAATTTTAAATAGTTTGGCTGTTTAGGTTTGTTTTGAATCTATATAAATTGGTTTTGAAGGCTCGTGAAGATGAATTAGTTTGGCTGTTTGGCTGTTAATTGCCAATCTCCGTTCCTCTAACACGGAGAATGGTACATTTTGGACGAAGAATTGTACATTTAGGACGGCGAATGGTACATTTAGGACGGAGAATGGTAAATGTAGGACAGAGAATGATACATGTAGGACGGAGAATGGTCAATATAGGACGGAGAATGGTACATTTATGACGGAGAATGGTACATAAAAGACGGAGAATTGTACATTTAGGACTGTTCCGTAGGGTTGTGAATTTTAAATAGTTTGGCTGTTTAGTTTTGTTTTGAATATATATAAATTGGTTTTGAAGGCTCGTGAAGATGAATTAGTTTGGCTGTTTGGCTGTGTAAATAGATTTTAAAGGGTTGTGAAAAAGAAACCAATGTTTTCGTATCGATCACCATTAATTATGGTGAATGGCACTGATACCACTAATATGAGTGGAATTTGCACCGCAGAATTCATTTTGAATAAGGTAAAATCTGTGTTGGGAAATGATGAAATCTCTTGGATATGATTACACTGAGATGTTGTATTAATGGTAAAATCTGTGTTGGGAAATGTCGAAATCTCAGAAGTGAGCCGTCTTAGGCGTCATTATATCACAGTCCATTTTATTTATAAAAAAAATAATCATGTAAAAAATTAGTATTGACAAAAGTAAAATTTGCTCAAAATGGAGAATCGAACTCATAAAAAATATCTTGTATGTAGACTAGTGAAAAATATATATAAAAAATGCATGCATGCATGCATGCTAATTTTTTCACCATTCACCCCAGGAATGATAGAACATATCTAAATCATTATACCACTCATACACAGGTTCTCCTGGTACTGGGATTACATTATCAAAGGATTTTTTAAACGTCTGTATTGAATAACAAATTTTTCAGAGTTCGTCGTCGAAGATCACGTTGAAGCACCCACGTATGTCGAGCAGACGAAGACCCTTGCAGTTGCATATGATAGATCGCAGCGTGTCTCCATTGAACATGCCGAATCCCATATGTAGGTGCTCGAGACGCGACATCGAATCAGCCACGGCCTTTTCCTCCGCCTCGTTTTTTGTATCCAGCACGAACATGTTCCTGAGCATGAAATCCGGAGGGGGCATGTTCCTACTCAGCTTGACCAGACGGCGGCAATAATTTCCGACGGAAATTATTCCAGTCGACGTGATGTAGAGGCAGTAGCTAATGTCGAGTTCTTCCAGCACAGGGAGAAACTCCAAGTGTCTCACGAAAGTTTCATCACTCACGTCGCACTTCGGAATGTGCAGCACCCTTAGAAATTTCTTACTGTATTATAAAAATGGGAAAACATCAATAGAAATTAACAAAAGTATACGTAAAATTTTGTAATAGAAAAAATAAAGTATTAGAATAAGACCAAATAAAATTTTGCACTGGCCTTAAACATGCAAAAGAGAAGGCTGCTTCGTCGAGCTTGTACGCGGAGAGGGACCCTAGATGTCCCTCACTGCGAGCCACGAGCTTCATTACGGTCAAACTAATCTCAGCGATTTGCTGGGTCCTCCGGCACCACTGTACCAAGTCGACGTTAGACCAATAGTCTAAGGGACCGTTGAGCGCCTTCCACAACGAACGGCAAACTGGGGCCACGTTGCACATTACCTCGTCCGCCGGCATCCCCGACAGTACCAGTATCATTGAGAGAATCTCGGTAGGGATGACGGCCCATCCGCTGCAGTTGATCTTGCTCCTCTCCATTGCGACTGTTCTTCTTCTTCTTTCTTTTGTTTCTCTCTAGTCGGATGGGTTCTCTTCTTTGGAAAAGGCTATTTAACCCCTCATTTACGCGGGTGTATGTAACCCGCTCGTGGAGGGGTGTGACCGAACAAGTCACAAATCTATTGGAAAATAACGGTAATGCCACTGTATTAATATTAGCAATTAGTCGTTTGGGCTCCCAACATATTTGGGTGATGCCATCTCCTATTATGTGGCATCTGACATGGCAGATGACATAACAGCTGACATGGCAAATTTTAACCCCAAAAATTAATTATCCAAATTTTTTAATGTTAATGTTAATGTCAATATTAATATTAATGTTAATGCTAATGCTAATGTTAATGTTAATATTAATGTTAATATTAATCAATGTTAATTTAATATTAAATTATTTATTTACTATTAATGTTCATTTTAATATTAATTTTATTGTTAAATTTTGCCATGTCAGCTGTCATGTTAGCAACCATGTCATATGCCACATAATGGAAGATAGTATCACCCAAATTTTTAGGGAGCAAATAGCATTTTCGTAATATTAGTTTTAATTATATTGTAAATTTTAAATTAACAGAAAAGCCAATGTAGATTTAATATTAATGCTACTGTAAAAATTTTCCGATCATACCTCGATACTTACGTTTGTCGACCGAGTTACCGTCTTCATCATTATTAAGTTTTCACCCGAATCATCGTCATCGCTGGGGCGTGATGCCGTACTAGCCTGGAGTTGCGCTCGTGCAAGGCAAGATAACAGATTAACAATTGTGTTTATAGCTCAAATTGATAACATAAGCAGCGGAAGGAAAACGTAGTATACAACAAGAATCTCTTTTATTGATAATGAACTGAAGGTTGCAATGGCTCTGAATAGCCCAACTCATCATGCCAATTGGCTACAACGCTCATGATCTCTCTAGCTCACAAAGGAGTACATTGTTCCATACATTATGCCTCTTTATAGTCAACAAGTAGCCTTCGGCTGAACATCTCCATGTCGTAAATCCGAACGCCAATGCGGTAGCTCCTCTTGAACGCTAAGGACTCCATGCATCTGGACGTCCAAGCCGAGACCCGCCTCGAGCCGAACATATCCTGAACTTGTCCACCACCGTGTCCCTGCGACAGATACAGTTAAACATAATCTTAACATAAATATTGTGATCGTGCTCATCTATGTCCCATTTCCCCTAGCCTGCAAGGTTAGAACTTTACATAAGAAATCATATCATTTCACTCAACCAACCAACCGTAAACTTAAACATATGCATAAGGGTGGCAGGCCCTGCGCCTGCACCCAGCGCTAATCTCAGCCCACCGACCCTATCTATATGAAGGTCACGGTGTTTCTGTCATGACCCGTACCCTGATTAGGGGCACGAGTACGTGGTTACGTCCAGCCTACGCCACAGATTCGGCGGTAGAACGCTGTCTAGGTCATCTATAAATACTACAACTAAACAGATAAATGTACCTGTACAGTATATACACTCAGAATGGAGGTGACATAGCAATACAGTCTCAATCACAAATGTAAAACTAAGGTAGATAGTATGGAAAGGAAAATACGAATGATGAGAACATGAAATAAGTCCAAGATCCACACAAGTCCAGAGCTATACACAAACAACCCAGAGAATCACATAATATATAAAAACTACTACAGTCTAAAAAGTACTAGCTAGCTCGTAGGCCAGGCAAACCTAACTAAGCTACACTACTCATGGTGAGCAAAGTCTAGTGGCTCTACTAATAAGCCACAGCCCGGGTCTACTCCATCAGACTCGACCCCATAATAGGTCGGGCAATCAGTCATACGAGACAATTGTAATATGTCAACGGTATTCTGTCAGAAAAATGAGCAAGTACAAACACCAACAGCAGTTCCATATGAATTGACAAATACTATAAGAGACATTATAATGAAATACAAGACAAAGATATAGGCGACTTGGAAACCATTTGAAGCCGAGTTACAACCCTTGGACCAAACAAGGACCGGGGTTGTAACCCTTCTTTCAAATAGAACTTAGTCTCAAATCATGGTATAGTATAAAAGCAGGTAGAGCATGTGAGTAATGGAAACATAGCATGGTGAGAAATACGGAAAGTAAAGCTGAACTGGAATATAAGATACGACAATAAATGTAAAATATGATTTGAATTATTAGAGCGATATGTGATCTGCTAGGGAGTCATGGTGCTCCCTGAACTGTAGCCGGTACACCTCTCTCCACTGCTGCCATAGCTAGCTGATGCAAGTTCTCCATGGTCTGTCGCAGCAATGACCATGGTCTGTCATCACGCAATGACCATGGACGGTTCGCACCGTAATGCATCTTTGACATCCTTATGTGTAAGACTATGATCGCTTCGATACGGGTTGCTAGCCCAATATCCGAAGGATCCCAAAATTACTGATATCATAGCTTATCACAATACTTGACGGTCGCAACCCGTCCTAATGATGTGCACCATAAATACCATACATAATTCCCTCCTTTGAACTACTCGGTTGAATTAAGATGATGTGCACCATAAATACCATACATAAATACCTACACTGGACGGTTGCAACAATATCATAGCTTATTGAGTATATTATATTGACATTTCTTGTCCTCCATTCAGAGTTGACCGTTCTCGACAGGTTTTGATATTATAACTGTTGTTAGATAGTAGAACTAGACAGCATTCTACGTCGTTTCTGCGGTGTAGGCTGGGACGCTGTCACGTTATGGAATGGCTTCTCTGGAACCATCCTGGACGTATAGCTTTGTTAATCGGGGTCCTTTCAATGCAAGTAGCTAGCTCCGATGCAAGTCCCCGCTAAACCTGTGCTGATCGAGGAAACTACGTTGTCGACAAGTTGTCCATAACCGTGCGAAGACATATTTTTCTTTTAGTTATTAAGACGTAGCCTACATTATCTTTGAAAACTCAATCCCTTTCCTGTGTTTGTGCCCTTGCATTTATCCTTTCATTCGCAACAACATTATCGATTTACCTAGGAAGGGGGTCGAGAAGAGGAGGGTCAGCCACTCACCTTGAGTTTACTTCAGGCGAGAGAATGGATCTTAATTCAACCGTTCCCGTTCGATCGAGTCAATCGATCCCGACCTATCGGTCCCGACCGAATCGATAGCGACAGTGTTCCTTTCTCGCACACCCTATCACGACCCGCACCCGGAGTAAGGGCATGAGTGCGTGACAGCGTCCCAACCTACACCGCAGAAACGACGTAGAACACTGTCTAGTTCTACTATCTAACAAAAGTTAGATATTACAACCTGTCGAGAATCAAGGGTCGTCATCTAACCCAGCTATGGCAGTCTATTCTTGTGTATTGCTCCTTCAACCAATCCATTCCTAGGCCAAGGGACCAATTCGGCCCGCAGCAAAAGGGTCGTCGTCTAACGCAGCTATAGTCCGTGATGTCTTGACATTCCCAGTGGCCTTCACACCCTTTCACTGCTTAACAAATGCACGTGACACGGGACGGTGCTTGCTATACTTCGATAGCCCAACAAAACTCTTTTCTAATGTGTTCGTGCAACGACTTGACAAGCAAGGGCTACGTCAAGCCTAGCATCGAGGGAAATACGACTTAAACTACGGGACAAGCGAATGTTAGTATTAATTGTAGTTCCAATTACATTTTAAATAAAAAAGAATGCAATTTTAACTTTAACTAGTTTGAAGTAAATGTTAAATCCAAAACTATTTTTAATTTTAGTCGTCATATTAGTTTCAATAATATTCTAAATATTTAAATTAACATGAATGCCACGGTATTAGAAACCTAGCTAGCTGATGTCACGTTGCTCGGGGCTCGGTTAGTGTTCGTCTAAACTCGTACGTGCGAACTAGTTATTAGTAATGATAACCAAAAATTGAATTTTAAGTTTAAAATCTAGTCGAGCTCGATCCTTCCTCTTTATCCCATCTCCCACACTCTCTTTTTCTCTCTCTCTCGGGTTCTCTCTCACATGTTGTGTTCCTTAACACAACAGGTCCCGTAGCATTAAATGCTCTGCATGCGTTATTCTACACAATTTAATAATAAACACTGATACCATATCATTAGAAGAGCAAAGGTTGTCTTGGAAGTCGTAAAAAATTACTTTATGTTGTCCTCTCAATACTTTTTTTGCATTGGAGATGACTTTTTAAACTTATTGTCATTTGTGAATATAGCCGCCTATGCAAGTTATTGTCTTCTGCCTTATGCCACATAGGATACACAATACATAACAAGACAATAGGGTTTCTTAGCATTAAATGCTGCTGCATGTGTTATCCTACAAAAGAGGGCCACGTGGAGATTGTTGTTGCATGCTTCCTCATGCGTTATTAGCTACACATTTTAATAATACATGTACCCAGAAGACGAGAAAGTTGTTTTGTTGGAAGTTGTTTCCTTAAAATTATGCTTGCTCCTAGAATCACTCAAGATTTTTCATGAGCCATCAAAAGAGGGCCACGTGGCGGAGTTACAATGAAGACGAAAAGGTTGTGTTGTTGCCTTGCTGGAAGTTGTTTCTTCCTGAATAATGCTTTTTGTACCTCCAAATTGCACTTTCAAACTGTCCATCTTTACGTGGCAGCTGAAGTGATATGTTGATCTGGCAGCTGACGTGACAATTTTTTTAAATAAAACTAAAAATAAAAATTAACATTAAAGTTAATATTCCAGATTAACATTAACATTAATATTAATATTATCGTTAACATTAACAATAATATTAATATTAACATTAACCTTAACATTAATATTAACATAAATTAATATTAACATTAAAATAACATTGATATTAACGTTAAATTATTATGGAGAAAATTGGGTAGTTAACTTTTTGGATTAAAATTTGCCATGTCATCAGTCATGTCAGATGACACACTATTAATTTAGGAAAATGCTAAGAAGCTCATTTATTTAACATGCCACATCAGATGGGAAGGCTATAAATAGAGGGTCAATTTGGAGGTACGATAATATCATTACTCTTTCTTCTTGTATTGTTTCTTGTCCTTTGTTTCTTCTGCTGGTTTCTAACACACTCTATTTTCTTCAATGTCGACGTCACATGGAGAAAATGATCGTCGTGTGGAAGATTTTGTCGATGAAGAAAGCCTCCTTTCAAGAGGACTGTCAGATGATTTGGATGATGAGCAAAGTTTGGAAGATGTTAGCTTAGGAGACAGTAAAGAACATGATGAAGACATCAACTCAAACAACAAAATGTTATTTCGCATCACCCTTTCTAATGGATTTAAGAAATGCATTATATTTTTACATCTATTTCTCATGTTTATTTTGTTTTATTCTGTTCTCAGGGACGACGATGAATCTCCATTGGATTTCGATGCAGCGACGATGAAAAAAATATTACAATCTGCCAACATTAATAAAGATCCAACCATGCTCTTAGAAGAAGATATTGTTGGCCTACAGTTCAACTATATTGAAGAAGCATGGACATTCTACCAGATTTATTCAAAAGCATATGGTTTCAGTATTAGAAAGAACGAGGTAAAGAAAAATAAATCTGGTATGGTGACGCTCCGTAGTTGGTGTTATTCGAATGCAGGATTCAGACACAAGAAATACAAAGAAGCTCCAAACATGTTTCGTGAGCCAAGAAGTGAAAGCAGAAATGGTTGTAAAGCAATTTTTCGTATTGGGTACACCCATAAAACAAAGATGTGGTCCGTCAAAAAATTTCATGTACATCACAACCATAACCTGGCGAATAATTATGAATTAGCTTTTTTGAGATCCCATCGTAATATAACACCCACAGAGTTGGAAGAAATTAAGATTATGAAGCAATCAGGGATGGGGACTGGAGAGATATAGAATTTACTTGTCCAGAAGAAAGGTGGCTGGGATAATGTTGGATGGACGAGAAAGGATTTATACAACGCTCTAGCTCAAGATAGTAGAGCACTTGACGATGTTCATGTTTCGACAACACTTACATTTCTTCAATCAAAGGAGAACAGTGACCCAGATTTCTTCTACGACTACAAGGTAGACGAAGATTCCAGATTGACCCATCTCTTTTGGGTTGACGGTTCTTGTCGATTCGATTACGAATTATTTGGAGATTCACTAGCATTCGATTCTACATATAAAATAAATAGAAGTCAAATACCGTTGGTGGTTCTAGTGGGTACAAACAATCATGCGATGACTTGTGTGTTTGGGTTTGCAGTGATCCATAATGAGACTGCGGAGACTTATTCTTGGGTTCTGGAAAAATTCCTAGAGTGTATAAATGGCAAATTACCAGTGACAGTTCTCACGGATGGTTGCAGATCCATGAATAAAGCAATTGAAGATTTAATGCCCAGCGTAGTTCATCGAACGTGCTCATGGAATATCCTTAACAATGCTGCCAAACATGTATACCGAGAGGGTTTTTACAATAAACTGAGTCTTCTAACTAAAAGGTACATAGCACACTTGCTACTTTACTTTGAAGTATGTTGTTGTTACAATATCACAACTTTAGTTAATGTCCATGTTTTCTAAACAGGTACTATTCAGTCGAAGAATTTGAAAACCGTCGGCAGCAGATGCTAACAATTATAATTTAGAAAACAATGAGTGGACCACTGCATTGTACAGAACGAGGGAGCGATGGGCGGACACATTCCTACATGGTAATTATTTTGGCGGTTCTACTGCAACAAATAGATGTGAATCTATGAACGCATTTCTGAAAAGGTTTTTGAATGAGAAGCTGCCACTTTGGAAGGCCCTTCAAAATTGTGACCACGGTTTGGCGGCCTTACGTTACGGCCAGATGGGTAAGCATGTCAATGATAAATTCTCAACACCAGTTGTGAATCAAACTAGCATGGCCGTAATAGAAGGTAAATTTGCCGCAATTTACACTAAAACGGTGTTTATAGATGTAAGAAAGGAAATCACACGTTCTGATGCATATACTGTTCCCCATCATCACATCGTAAGAGAGGCAGAAGTTTGCACTGTCCAAAAGTATTTGTCGCCAAACAGTGTCAACCGGAAGGTTACATTTCATCCGGCCGACAACATCATAAATTGTGAATGCATGTGGATGGAGACCAAGGGGATTCCTTGTAGGCATATTTTTTCAGCAATGAAGAGATTGCAAATTGGAGATATTCCAAAGAACTTGATAAAATCTCGTTGGCTCAAGGATTGCAAAGAGAGTTATCTCTCCGGACCTGGCTTAGAAAGAAGATTCATCCACCCAGACATTATTGAGAGCAGAAGGTATGGTGCTATTAATGAACAAGTTAATCTGTTTACATACTATTGTAAAAAATCAAGCAAAATTCAAGAGAGGGGAACGGAGTTGATGTCGTCTGTTCTGATGGAGTTGAAAGAAATGGTGACCGATATTGGCGAAGAAGAACAAATGGTAGCTGATGCAGTTCATGGAGTGCATGAAGCTTTAAAAGAGCCAAATCCGGTAGCAACAAAAGGAAGGCCTTCTCAAGGGAAATCAAGCCAGCCTACAGAAAGTCATCCTATCCCGAAGCCTAGAGTATGTAGATTTTGTAAAAAAATTGGGTCACGATTATCGTAATTGTAAAGTACGAAAGCGAAATAGTGACAATGAGCAAATGGAATAAAATGAAACGTCGTTGACTTAAGACAATGTTGTCACGCCCCAGAACCAGAATACTGGAGAGCGGGGGCAGACATAGCCAGCTACGTATATTGAAATAGAATACATCTCAACCATACGGTCACGGCTGTCTAGATATGAGGGTTTACTACAAGCCAGCAGTCTCTTAAGGTCAAGCCTATTGTCTCAATCTCAAGCAATTAACAGAGTTACAAGATATTAGAGCATCAAATATATATATAAGGCGTCCCAAATATTACATATTGGATGATCATGAAGCTAGTCGTACAAAATGATGGGACTAGCAAGAGTTCAGTCATACATGATCAACCCTAGGATTTGTTAATCATGTTTACAGCCCGTAGGCAGACAGTAAGTAAATGTGCATCGAGCTAACAGGTGCTCGTCGGCTAAACGCCTCAAAAGAATAAATTTACATATAAGTGGGTGAAACAAAAAGGAAAACCCACTTTTGGCCCGGGTTCCGTCTAGTTGTCACCATTGGGCTGGAAGCTCGGTAGATCCTCGGGAGCTGCTCCGAAATCTGGCCACACAAAACCAGCTGGGTCAAACCCCAGAAAGAGCAAGTGCCACAAAGGAGGCCACAAATAAGAACAAAAGCCAGCATATCAAAATCATAAAGAATAAAAGGAAAGTACAAGTAATAGAAGTACACAGAGCGATAAACGACTAGGGACGTGGAACCATTCCGGGAGCCAGGTTACAATCCTTAAACCAGACAAGGACCGGGGTTGTAACCCTTCGCCTGAATAGCTCACTGTCTCTACTCATTTATCGTTAAGATAAGTAAAACAAACATGCTCAGGAGATAGCAGGTACTGGAGCTAGACAAGACTTAGACAAGGCTGGACACCATTCATTCACAATCGGCCAAGCAAGTACTACGGCTTACTACTTTAACTAACTAGGGTTATCACACGCCTAATTACTAACAAGATGCAAGTGAAAAACTCCCAGTCCCAAGCCCTGCAGACTATCCAGTTATCCTTTCGCGGGTTGAGAGTTATAGGTAGGTACATTGCCCGGGAGACAAATGTACCCTTAGGTGACTTAAAGGGTGCAACACATGACAGTGTGCTGGAAATGTGCTCTACTCGTCGGTAAGCTTCAAGTCCATTAAAGCGCCCAGATAACGAGATTGCCTGTGACTGGGAATTCTCCATGTTCTAGTTTGATCTAATCATTAGCCTAATCCAATTTAGCGCGAGTCCCTGGCCGTGGTACCCAGGAAGTCACGTCCTAGACATGATGCAAGACAAGACAAATGGATTGTACAAGCAAGCAAGCAGGAACACCCACGGTATCAAGTTGATTATACGAGTCAAGTTACAAGTTACAAGTCAAGTCAAGTCAGGAGTGCGCCGCCACGGGCCACTATCAAGTTATCAAGATAAATTATGTCAGGGTACTGTCAGGAGTGCTCCACTACGGGTCACTGTCGTGTTATGCTAGTTCCTTGTCATACCATGCTATGTACAATAATCATTCCCAACATATTAAGTAAAATCACGTTCATGTCAAAAGGCGTAAGGATATAAAATGGGCGTAAAATATCTAATAAAATACTAATATAAAATAGGACTATAGAAGAGCCAAGATCAAAAAATAACAAATTCATCATAGACAAGTAGGTTGTGCAGGGTATGTACTGCGCAGGGTGCCAAGTGCGCAGGGTGAGCTGCGCAGGGTACCAACTGCGCAGGATGCCAAGTGCGCAGGGTGAGCTGCACAGGGTACCAACTGCGCAGGGTGCCAAGTGCGCAGGGTGAGCTGCGCAGGGTGAACTGCGCAGGGTGAGCAGCGCAGCAGATGGATTGTGCTGGATCAGGTTGCGCAGGAATGGATGGCGCAGGGTCAGATTGCGCATGAGTGGAGTGCGCAGGGATAGATTGCGCATGAGCAGACTGCGCATGAATCCATGCGCACTCGGGTTGAGCGCAGTTCGCCAAGGGGCAAGCTGCGCAGTCGGCGCTGCGCTAAAGAGCGTTGGCCGAGGGGGATGCGCAATCCAGCCCTGCGCTAAAGAGCGCAGGCTGCTGTCTTCTTCTCCAGGCCGAGAAGAAGACTCCAAGAACTCTAAGGTTCAAAACTTCATATCTTGGTAAAATCAAAACCAAATCTAGATTTTCAAAGGTCTAACTTTAGTAAAATTGAATTCTCTTCCACATGGAAGCATCAAAACCCACAAAAATCCAACCAAAATAGATCAAAACCATGTAAATTCAAAAATAGTCAAAACCTAGATCTAGAAAAATGAAAGCTCCAAATCACAAAATGTCAAGTTCTAAAGTTGTTCTCCATGGCCTAATCTAGCTAATGAACAAATAAAAAGTGGTGCTTATTTGATGGCAAGGTGCACTTGCCTATGGGTTGGGGAGTTGTGTGGAAGAAGGAAGAAGAAGTTGTAAGAAATTAATGGAGTTATGGAGGAGAGAGAAAATGTTGGTAGGTTTTAATGAGGGTGGTTGTGATGGAATGGAGGTGGAGAATAGGCTAAGGTGTTCCACTCATGATGAACCAAACCAAATCAAACCAACTCCACAAAATAAAACCAAGCCATGGTACAAAACCCATTTACGAGAACCCGAATCCACAAGTCGAAAAAATAAAATACGTGCCAAAAAATCAATTACGAGTACAAATACGAAATACAGGAAATGGGGGTGACAAATGTCTTTCTTATGTGGCAAGATGTCATTCACACGAGACAATTAGATAAAAAATATGTTCTCCAATGTAAAAGTTTGAGAAGACAATTAGATAAAAATGGAGAACATTAAATTCCAATTTCAAAACGTAGTACATCAAAAATGGAGAAAATATGTTCTCCGTGCAGTTCAAAACGGAGAATAACATTCTCCGTTTCAAATGACACGGTGAATTTCATTCTCCGTTTCAAATTAAAACGGAGAATGAACATTCTAATGTGTTTTTAACACTGGGAATCTTATTCTCCGTTTCAAAATAAACGGAGAATACCGTTCTCCGTTCCAAATTAAACGGCGAATAAAATCCTCAATCGTTTTAATACTGGGAACGGCATTCTCCGTGAAGTTCAAAACGGAGAATATAATTCTCCGTTACAAATGAAACGGAGAATATCATTCTCCGTTTTAAATTAAAACGGAGAATGAACATTCTAATGTGTTTTTAACACTGGGAATGCTATTCTCCGTGTAATTCAAAACGGAGAATGCTATTCTCCGTTTAATAAAACACGGAGAATGCTATTGTGGTGTCGTGGTTACAATGCTAGACTTATATTCAAGAGATCATTGGTTCAAATCTTGACTATAACAAAATTTTATTTTATTTATACTTTTTTTGTAAGTTATGTATGGGGCCCATTTAAAAGGGAAAAAACTTTGATACAGGAGCCTATGTATGACATGTGGGACATCTCAAAATTTATGTGTATATATATATATATGTTTACACATTTTACAAAGCAAAAGGGGACCACATGTCATACATAGGGGTATCAAAACTTTGAAAAGAGTTTTGTTAGAAAAGAGTTTTGTGGGCCCTATTAAAATTTATGTATATATATATGTGTACAGATTTTATAAAGCAGGAAGGGCCCACATGTCATACATAGGGGGTATCAAAACTTTGATACCCCCTACTGTATCAAGAAAAAAACTTTGATACAGTAGGGGGTATCAAAGTTGGCAGAATTCGAAGGGGCAGATTCATTGGTATTAATGGCATATAAATGGCTGTAGTTGGAAGAGTTTGTTCTAGTCTTACTTAGCTTTAATTGAGAAGGGGCAGATGCATTGGTATTGATAGAAAATAATTGAATTGAATTCGAAGTGACTGCCTTTTTGGCGCATGAGTCCGAGTTGTTCCATGCCTATAAATGGCAGTAGTGTAGAGAGAGTTTGTTCTCGTCTCACTTAGCTTTTCTTATGGAGATGGACTCTATCGATCCCCCGCCTTGGCAAGACTCTTTCCTCTTGGTTGTCGATCTCCTCGTTCGAAGAAGCTTTGGTGGTAAAGTCCTTCAGAAGACTGAGATGTGCCTGGGTTTGGATTTATTGCCAACCCACGCTCTGTCGAAGCGCCCGTACGTTGATTGGCTCGGACTATGCACGGTGTTCCTTTGCCGCCAGGAGTTCATTTCTTCAACATGTTCTATTGGTCCGACGATGCACGGTGGTGAAGTCCTTCAGAAGACTGAGATGTGCCTGGGTTTGGATTTATTGCCAACCCACGCTCTGTCGAAGCGCCCGTACGTTGATTGGCTCGGACTATGCACGATATTCCTTTGCTGCCAGGAGTTTATTTCTTCAACATGTTCCATTGGTCCGACGATGCACGGTGGTGAAGTCCTTCAGAAGACTGAGATGTGCATGGGTTTGGAGTTTATTATCGTTCCACGCTCTGTCGAAGCGCCAGCCAGGAGTCTATTTCTTCGACATGTTCCTTGTTGAAGAAGGATGGCTTTGCACGGTGCTCTGCCTCAAGAAATTCCTTGAGGCAGTGAGTTCCTTTGCCTCAGCGAGTTCCTTTGCTCGGAGGATTCACGACGAAATGACTTGCCTCAAGGAGTCATCCAACGGTTCCTATGCTCTGACGATGCACGATGAATACCACGTGGACACGAACTGAAAGACGACAGAGAACAACACTCCTCACAGATGAAGCTTTCAATTGAATTCCTTGAGACAAATCACTTCATCGTGCATCGTCAGAGCAATGGAACTCCCTGAACAAAGGAACTCCGTGCATAGTCAGAGCAATGGAACTCCATGAACAAAGGAACTCCGTGCATAGTCAGAGCGAATCAAAGTACGAGCGCTCCGACAGAGTGTGGGTTTGGATTTATTGCGCTCGCACTTTGATTCGCTCTGACTATGTACGGAGTTCCTTTGTTCATGGAGTTCCATTGCTCTGACTATGCATGGAGTTCCTTTGTTCAGGGAGTTTCATTGCTCTGACGATGTACGATGAAGTGATTTGCCTGAAGGAATCCAATTGAAAGCTTCAACTGTGAGGAGTGTTGTTCTCTGTCGTCTTTTAGTTCGTGTCCATGTGGTAGATGGTATTCATCATGCATCGTCAGAGCATAGGAACCGTAGGATGACTCCTTGAGGCAAGTCACTTCATCGTGCATCCTCCGAGCAAAGGAACTCACTAAGGCAAAGGAACTCACTACCTCAAAGAATTCCTTTGCCTGAAGGAGTTCCATTGCTCTGCGATGCCCGCACGCAGCTGACATTCAATTTTTTTCTTGATAGTAGGATTTTATGTAGTATTTCAGACTTTCATAATGTAAATGTAACTCAAAAAGTCAAAGTTTTCGTGGTTTTCACAATGTAAATGTAACTCAAAAAGGTTTTTATTATAAAAGACAACAGAGCGGACATTATAAAAGACATAAGTTCTATTGAAATCTAATTCTTAGCCCATACCAACCTCATCATTGTAGTCTTCTTAGTCCATACCAACCTCGTCATATTCTCATCAAGCTCATCTTCATTCTCCTTTTCAAACTAAACGGAGAATAACATTCTACGTTTCGAAAGACACGGAGAACGTCATTCTTCGTTTAAATAAAAACGGCGAATGAACATTTTAATGTGTTTATTATCCGTTCAAGACAGGCGGAGAATGTTATTATCCGTTCCGAAATAAACGGTGAATAGAATCCTCAAACGATTTAATTTAAACGGGAAAGTTATTCTCCGTTTCAAGTAAACGGAGAATTCCATTCTCCGTTCCAACTAAAACGGAGAATATAATCCGAAGGGGCAGATTCATTAGGAATAAATGGCATATAAATGGAAGAATTCATTGGTATTAGTGGCATATAAATGGCAGATTCATTGATATTAATGACAATAAAAGTGACTGCAGCTTGGCGCATGAGTTCGAGTTGTTAAATTTTGCCAATAAATGGCAGAAGTTGGGAGATCTTATTATAAAAATGACTGCCCTTTTGGCGCATGAGTTCGAGTTGTTTCATATGTAAATAAAAGTCAAATTTTTTGTGGTTTTGACAATGTAAATGTAATTCAAAAATGATTATATTATAAAAACAGAGCTTATAAAAGACAGAAGTTCCTTGCCCAATTACATCATAATTACATTGTTGTTTTACAATGTCATTACTTGGTTCGTGTTACATATTTGCTTGAAAGCAACTCCTTAGCCCATGCCAACCTCATCGTTGTCATCTTCTGGTGAATTTCATTGTCATTTCCTCCCGGTATTTCGAAGGAAGGAGTCGTCAACGTATTCATATAATACGTCGTGTACAAGAGGCAGTTGGGTGCCCGTTGTTGTGGGCAATTTATAGAACAATTCAGCACTTTGCTCTCATACTCCTTCTTCGCCGGGCATCTCTCCCTCATCATATCAACTTTTCTCCTGACAATAGGCTCTAAGGTTTTCTTCATTAATTCTGCATCCACCTTACACGTATCGTACGTGTTTTGCCTCAAGGAGTTGTAGTGTGTCCAGTCGTAGGAGATAAAGTTGAATGTGTACAGAGTATTATGTTTGATGGATGCATTAAAGAGTGGGATGAATAGCAAGTCTATGTTGTTTTCCATAAATAAATTCACTTTATTTATTGTGTTTCTGGGAAAATTACAACTGTAGGAATCCGATCTAGAAGACGATCGCTTTATCCCTTAGACGATGTGAAGAAGAAAAGCTCTCAAAAATTCGACAACAATTTAGATATTTGTGTCTCTGTACAATGAATGAGAAAAGAACTCTATTTATAGAGTCAAAAATAACTGAAAAAGATAACTGTCTTCACAACCTGTGCATAGTTAAAAATCACGCAGGATTTAACATAGGCAAGGTTATCAGCAGTTACTGGACGTGGCCTGTAACTGTTAGACACATGACAATCGTACATGAGTCGTGTGCAAGTTACAGGACACGCAGGTGAGAGATCGGTGGCATGGCTGCCACGTACTCCAATTTGATGAAATCCACGCAGGCTTGTTGAAGACGAAATTCGCGCAGACTTGGGGCAGAAAGCTTCAGAATTCACGCAGACTTGGTGCAGAAAGCTTCAGAATCCACGCAGACTTGGTGCAGAAAGCTTCAAAATACACGCAAGCTTGAGGAAGGAACATAGAATTTCGAAATACACGCAGACTTGAGTCAGAACTGCCAGCTGTCTTGATTTGACGTGCCTCGACTGACATAAAATCTCTGACATTGATTGCCTTGTCAGTCGCATTAAATGACAATAAGCTCTTTTGGTACGCCAACTTGATGAAGGCTGAGTCTTGTTGAAGAAGATTTCAAAAGTCACGCAATAGTCGGCTGTGATCTCTCGAGTTCCGTGCATACATGGCATACGAGGAGACATTCTTTGACTGTCGTGCTGTCAGTCATAATGACACTCTGATAAATGATGAGCTGTCTCTGCGTATATTTGAGAAAATAGTCTGGTAGAACCCAGCGTAACTTTTAAACATTGTCTTGATCAACTCAGCGTGACTTTTAGATTTTGTTCTGATCAACTCAGCGTGACTTTTAGACTTTGTCCTGATCAACTCAGCGTGACTTTCAGACTTTGTTCTGATCAACTCAGCGTGACTTTCATTTTTTGGGCCTACAAAACTCCCTTCAAAGTTTTCGAAAAATGATAAATTATTTCGAAATACTTTGAAATCGAGATAATAAAATGAATTTAGTCACGCTGAGATGACTTTAAAGAGAGATTTACTCCGAAATGATTGGACTGTTGGGATTCTGTGCAGTTAAGATCCCGTGCAAAGCTCCTAAATCGAGGCAAATAATGATGTTGCCGTTTGGAATTCTTCATGAGCCTATAAATAAGCCATAAACCACTTCTTTCATTCTTTACTTGCTTTTAGAGAGAGAAAATCCACAGAAGAGAAACTTCATCTTCCGACGAACTCCATCTTCCTCGACTTCTTCTTCCCCTTCTCAGCAGCAATGACTCCTAAGAAAACCGACGCTCAGGCCAAGGGGAAAGCTCCTGCGACTTCCTCACGTGCCACCACCGACAGACTCCCTCGACGCGAAGTCACGCATCCTCTTATGCAGCGTAAGTGATGGATGAGGATACGAACTGTTGAAGATGACTTGATGAAGATGACTTTGATGAAGATGAACTCCACATAGAAATCTTAGGATTTTAAGACAAATAATGAACTTCAGAAATATATCTCCCCTTTTTAGGGCATAAGATATTAATAAAGTATGCCCCCTCTTTAGGGTCGGCCATACTTCACATCTTCGTGTTTACGAAGCTCTGTGTTTCACGCAAATGAGCATGGCTCTCATGACTCTGCGTGATTTTTCATGTATTGGCAGGGATGTCAATGTTTGAATTATTCACGCAGCTTTCATGACTCTGCGTAATTTTTTACATGTTGGCAGAAATATCCATGTTGAATTAATCACGCAGCTTTCATGACTCTGTATGATTTTTCACATGTTGGCAGAAATGTCCATGTTGAATTAGTCACGCAGCTTTCATGACTCTGCGTGATTTTTCACATGTTGGCAGAAATGCCCATGTTGAATTAGTCACGCAACTTCTGAGAGTCATCCTCTGGATAGATTAGTCTTGATCCGTCAGCGTATTTCTTTTGTCATTTTCACTTAAATGTGATTCTGGCAATAATGCGTGACTTTTTATTCTAATCTGTCTAGACTTTGCGTGAATTAACCACATGCGTGAATAAGTCATTCAGCGTGTCTTGATAGTATATCTGTTTGAAGTCTGCGTGACTTATGAAATTTCCTTCGAACACTGCTATACACGTATAGGGTTCGTAGACATAGATTTTACTGAAGCACATCTGACCTTGTCTTCTTTTATTTTCTGTAGTGAACATCCGAAGTGAAGAGGCAGATTATGAAGGACACCTGAGTTTTTCATTTAAATATGATTTATCTCATGTGAAATTTCCTCAGTTTGACCTTCCAGAAGCTAGACTGTCGTTGTTGGCAAATCAAGACCATACAACTCTACTCTGTCTGATGAATGGTGAACCCTTTCAGAGTCTTGATTTGGTGTTCCACAAGAAACCAACATTTCTGTTCGGAGATGCCATAGCACAGAAGTCACAACCAAAGGGCATCAGAGAGAAAGTATGCTTCTATTTCGAAGGTGATGCAGGATAGCCCATGTACTGGCCGAAGGTTTCTAGGGGCTTATCTATCATGAGATTCATGCATGCTAGTTATCCCCGAAAGATGTCCTGGTACTTAACAGAATATCAACAGGCAAAGACGAGCCGTATCATTTACAGGAAGGAAGGATTCTTTAGTTCCCCAGAGAATCATGTATCCGTATTCCGAGGTTTGAAGCCGGGCCGTGTACCACCCGAAGACTCATCAATATTGCTGCCATTCAGGACGCCTGTTTTCATAAATGAATTCATGGCAAACGAGAAGGCATTTTACCCCACTGATTCAACGCCGAGGATGAACGGCTTAATGAATCAGGAGAACGTGAGGTGGAGGACTTTGGTGCATTGGGCTCTGGAGAAGTTCGAGAGTGAACTGAAGAAGATAAACCTTTATGACGCGATCGTCAATTCCTCTTATGGCTTCAGACCCAACCCCTTTCTGTTCTTGGCCTTGGTTGAGAGGTATAACTACAGGACAGGGACATTTATGACTCCCAAAGGGGAAATGGGCTTTGCCCTTCATGAGATGGAATACATCTCGCATCTGCCTTCAGGCACACTACCGTATGAAGAGTATGTGCCTACGACAAAAGAGCTGAACTTTCTGTCAGAGAATAATCCGGAGATGGTACACCTGTTTGAAGAGATGATGTGCCATTTCGGCACATGTACTCTGTATTACAAGAGTACTAAGGAAGAAACCGGCAACCACATCCAGAAGTGGATGTCCTATCTTTTCATGAACCGTGAAAAGGATGAGAAAAAGATAAACGAGAAGAGATGGTACCAAATTAACTCCTTCAAGCCTCTCTCTGAGAGTGAAATCATTTATCTACTAGGGAAGTATGACTGCAAGGATTTCATGATCGATGAAGACTGGTATGAGTTTAAAGCTGGAACCACCTTCAGCTCGTATGTGAGACAGAGTGGAAAGACTCTGTCAAGGAACGGTCATTTAGCTGGATTCCTATCTCTTTGGTTAAGAAGATTCATCGTTCCTGGCTCGAGCTCTCTAGACAGAATACATAGAGGCATTATTTTTGCAGCAGTGCGCCTTATGTATGGTTATAAGATAGACTTATTATCAGCGATGACCTGTAGGCTGAACGCAGGTCTTCGGAATTTTGTAACCAATATGCTATCTGATCAGAGGAGGATGACCGATGAGTTCCCCAGAATAGAGATGTCCTTTACATATCTATATGGTTGGCTTCTTTTTCATCACGACGGTCTGATACCTCCGGGAGCAAGAGGGAGTGGCAGTCTCTTTTTGGAGAAGTACTCCGGAGAAACTTTCTGGAAGGTTCACACTCTTCCAGAATGCAGAAATATTCTGAATCGAGCGTCACATTGGTCCATTCAATGTGTCCCTCCACCACTAGGTTATGAGAGCATGCCCTTGAATATGATAGACGGAGATAAGGGGAACAGGCTAGATGATGTTACGTTTCAGTGGTTGCAGAGAATCCGGCCCTCTCATCTGGTATACCGTCATGAAGAAATGACGTATCTGGAGCCGTATCTACCGAGCCGATTTGCCAGGCAATTCGGATATGACCAACTTCATGTTGGGAATGCCACCACCTGCCTTTCTGCTCGTGGAGGGCTTATTGATGGAGCTCGGGCCTGGAGATACTTTGCGGCTAGAGATACAAAAGCTGTATTCTCTATGCCTAATCCTTTATCCAGCACGGGGACGAAGATGCTTTACACATATGCTCGCTTCTATGTTTCGTCGAGCACCTTCATGTCAAGTTTCCATCTGAAGACTTTTGTTGCGGAAGACGACCCAGCTCCATCAAAGAGGTCGAAGAAGAAGATTGTTATTCAACAATTTTCTCCGGAACCGAAAGATGAGACAGCGGAGGTTGAGCCCCTATATGACTTATTTCAAGAGCAAAATTTTCCTGATGAAGTTCTTCCTCCCATATTTGTATCCCTTTCTAAGAAGAAGCGAAGTGATGAATCTGAGACAGTCTCCAAAAAGAGTACTAAGTCTCAGACATCTAAGAAGAAGAAGAAAGGGGTCTCAGTAACTACCACTTCACCTTTAGGTGGCATCTCAGTTGATGAAGATGACGCCGCCGATAAAGACGAAGATACAGATAAAGACGATGCTCCTTTGATAATAAGGAGGTCGAGAGACAGGTACGTCAAGAAGACCGTCGGCAAAATGAAGGGCAATGAACTCCTGAAAACGATTATGAGTGGAGGGGTCTTTCCAGAAATCAATGAAGCGGCTTCTACTGAGAAAACAGAATCTGATGATGTTCATCGTCCAGCAACTTCAGCTAAACGGACTGAGGTAGAGTCCATTCGAGCTCAGGAAATGACTGCTCCGACAACAAGTGGAGTAGCTACTGAACCCTCAGAGATGAGGATGATCCCTTATGAGCATGGGACAGAGGGCGTCATCCAGGTATTGGATGACCAGGTTGAATATTCTGAAGAAGAACCAGCCCCGGCAGAAGTTATGGAACAACCGGAAATTCCAGAAGCTCAGGTTGAAGAAAATATTTCTTTGGCCAGAGGCGATGAAGACGTGCCAACGTCCGAGCTATCAGCTGCTGATGACTTGTTGAAGAATATTTGTAAAGACATCATTCTTCAAACTGATATTCCAGAAAAGACTGAACCGGCAGTCAATACTGAGCTTGCTATCATTACTGTTCTTGAGATTCATTCATCTCAAGGAATAGATGAAGATGTGAACATCATGGACTCCGGATCAGAGACTCATCCTGAAGCTGGGGATGAAAAAGAGTCTGAAGAAGAAGAAGAAGCTGAAGAAGAAGAGGATTGGCATGCTGGCACTTCTACTCATTATGATGAAGATAAAGTCAGAGGGAACAGAATGGAACTCAGCTCCGAACCTGCTCAATCTCCAGACAACGCTCCAGCGCCCAGTAATTCTGGAGCTGGAAGCAGTCACATGAAGCAGGTGTCGGACACTATTATGGACCGGCTACGAGAAGACGCAAGACTCCCTCAATATATAGAATATGAACCTCAGCCTGGTAGAATTTTATTTCAAATTCTGTTTCTACTGTTTCTTTTTCTTTATATGCTGATCATTTTTTTCTTTGACTAGTAGGAACTGCTGCAGCAATGAGTTTGACTCATGCTCCACTTATCCAGGCTGATGCTGATGAAGGGAGTTCACACTTGCCAACTTCTCCAGTGGCACATACTTCCGTTCCCAGGATAGAGAATGTTCAAGCTTCTTCTTCAATGATGACAGCGACTCCTGGGTTTGAGACTGGACTAGCAAGAACTCTGGGAATGTATTCAGAGATCATTTACTCATATCTAGATACATACTCCAGACGTTTCTTGAAGGACGAAGCTATGCCCTTCTCTGAGCTTCGAACTATGATCAATTTCCCGCTCATGGCGTTACGACATGCTGGTTGCGAATCTCAGTGCATCTTCTTCGAACATCTCCTGGATGAGTTGGAAATAACTATCCGAAAATACTGGGAGACTAAGAAGGAAGACATTCATTCTTTAACGGTGGCTGAGATTAGTCAACTAGAGCATGAAGCCCAGTCCCAGCAAGCTGCATTAGAAGCATTTCTTGCCTCTTCTTCTGAGAAATTAGTAGAAAAAGGTGAAGAAATATTAGCTACTCGTCAGAGAGTAGAGCTTCTGGAGAAAGATAAAGCATCCAAAGCTGAAGAGCTGAAGAAGTTGAAAGAGGAGTTGGCTCGTCTTCAAGAGCGAATTGCTGTCATAGAAACAGAGCAAGCTGAGGTTATTGCTGCTTATATTTCTGAAGCCGAACGCTGTGAAACTCTTCAAAAGGAGCGAGAGCAGATACAGACAGAGCAAATTGAAGAAGTTAATCGTCGCCAATCTGCTATTATCGCTTTTGACGAACAAATTGTCGCTGTTGAAGCAGCATAAAAAGTTCGAAAAGCTTATGATGAGAAAATGAGTATTGTACTTGATCGTATTAAGGAGCTAATAACTCATAATAAATAGATCTCTTACATTTTCACTTGTATTCAATGTTTTAATTCTGAATGAAAACAAATGAGAACTTTTGATCTGATTTTTGATTTTGTTGTTTTGATAATGATATATTTATAGAAAATATGTTCAGAGGTAAATAATACATGACACATTTCTATAGAATAGAATATACAAATGAACTTTGTAATTCTATCAGATGATATTAAACCAGAGATGATCTTAGTTTAATACTGATTAGAAAAAATAGAATTCAGACATAAAAATATCTTTGAACTCAATTTTTCATGAACGGATAAACCGTCAGGTATTAATGAACGGACGAACCGTCAGATGAATGTGATAAATGAACGGATGAACCGTCAGACATTAATGAACGGGCGAACCGTCGGATGAATATGATAAATGAACGGATGAACCGTCAGGCATTTAATGAACGGGCGAACCGTCGGATGAATGTGTCGCTTCATTATATGAGGAACTTCTGCCTATAAATATAGCAGAAATCTAACAAGAACGAACACTTCTACTCTTCGACATAAAAATGTCGTCTGAAGAAGCATCCAAAAAGGCTGAAATCGTTCCGAAGGTTCAGAAGGGCACTGAAGAACGCCCTGTCGATCCAGTTCAGTCGAAGGAGGTAGAAGCAGACGAAGGTTCGTCTGCACCCAAGCCACCATGAGACATTCTGGACTTTCTGCTTGATCCAGGAAGAACTGAAGAAGAGGAAGCCATGAGGATGGCTGCTTGTGTCACGCCCCAGAACCAGAATACTGGAGAGCGGGGGCAGACATAGCCAGCTACGTATAATAAAATGGAATCCATCTCATTATACGGTCACGGCTGTCTAGATATGTGAGGGTTTCACTACAATCCATCAGTCTCTTAAGGTCATAAAATAGCCTATTGTCTCAATCTCAACCAACTAATAATAATTACAAGATATCAGATCACCAAATACACAATAGTAAGGCGTCCCATACATTACATATTCAGATTGATCATGAAGCTAGTCGTTACAAAATGTGAGGACTAGCGAGAGTTCAGTCATACATGATCAACCCCCGGGGTTTGTCAATCATGTTACAGCCCGTAGGCAGACAGTAAATAAAATGTACACGAGCTAACACTTGCTCGACGGCTAAACGCCTCAAAAGAATAATTTTACAATAGAGTGGAAGAGCAAAATTAAACCCACTCGTTGCCCTGGTTACGCCTGGTGTTCACCATCGGACTGGAAGACAGGTAGATCCTCTGGAGCTGCTCTGGTATCTGGCCATACAAAACCAGCTGGGTCAGACCCCAGAAAGAGCAAGTGCCACAAAGGAGGCCACGAAATAAGAACAAAAGCCAACAATCAGCACAATAATATAATTACATAATAAGAGACAGTGATTTAAGAAAAAGCATGATAGGTGAATATAAAAGACAATCTTGTACAGAATCGATAAAAGACAGAACATATGGAAGAGCATGACAGGATGATATACGATGAGATAACCATGGGACTATTCAGACAACCAGGTTACAACCCGTAAACCAAACAAGGAACGGGGTTGTAACCCTTCGTCTGAACAGAACTTGGTTTCTCCCACCATTTATCGGCAAGATAATATAAGAAATCAGGACATGAAACAATCTTGTGCATGTTCAAGATAAGGCTAGACAGATTGAACTTCATCCAATATTCACGGCCAAGCAATAAGTACGGCTTGATACTTTAACTAACTAGGGTTATCACAAACCTAATTACTAACAAGATGCAATGAGATGTTCCTCCAGCCACAAGTCCTGCAGCTAATCCAGGTTATCCAGGCGATTTGGATTCATCAAGCAGTTATCAATAATTATGTGCCCCACACGACGGTAGGCTGGAAATGTGCCCTACTCGACGGCAGGCTACAAGTCCAAACAATTGCGGCCGGGATAACGGGATTGCCTGTAACTGGGGAAATCTCCCATGACTACTAAATTATTCTAGTTATTAGCCTTAATCTATTTTAGTAGGTACTCCTGACCGTGGTACTCAGGAGTCCCATCCTAGACATGATGCAAGACTGGACAAGTGGATTTAACAAGCAAGCAAGAAGAACCACCCACGGTGTCAAGACAGGTCAAGCTAAGTTATCAGGTCATGTCAAGTCAGGAGGGCGCCGCCACGGGCCACTATCATGTTATACAAGTTCTTTGTCATACCAAGCCATGTACAATAGCTATTCCAAACATATTATGTAAAATCAAGTTCATGACAAAAGGCGTAAGGATATAAAATGGGAGTGAATTATCTAATAAAATATCAATATACAGGGCTATAGAAGAGCCAAGCTTAAGGAAAATAAAACCAAATCTCCATGAATAGACAGATTGCGCAAGGGTCCCTGGGGTCGGGTTGCGCAGGAGTCAAGTGCGCCAGGGGCCAACTGCACAGGGGCCAACTGCGCAGGGGTGGATGGCACAACAGATGGATTGCGCAGGATCATGTTGCGCAGGAATGGATGGCGCAGGGTTAGATTGCGCAGAAGTGGATTGCGTATGAGCAGACTGCGCATGAACGGACCGCGCATGAGCAGACTGCGCATGAATCCATGCGCACTCGGGTTGAGCGCATTTCGCCAAAGGGCAAGCTGCGCGGTCGGTGCTGCGCTAAAGAGCGCTGGCCAAGGGGGTGCGCAGTCCAGCACTGCGCTAAAGAGCGCAGGCTGCTGTCTTCTTCTCCAGGCCGAGAAGAAGACTCCAAGAACTCCAAAGTTCAAAACTTCATATCTTTGCCAAATCAAAACCAAATCTAGATTTTCAAAGGTCTATCTTGAGTAAAATTGAATTCTCTTCCACATGGAAGCATCAAAATCCACAAAAACACAACTTAAATAGATCAAAACCATGTAAATCCAAAAATGGGGAAAACCTAGATCTAGAACAATAGAAACTCCAAATCACAAAATGTCAAGTTCTAATGTTGATCTCTATGGCCTAATCTAGCTAATGGACAAATAAAAAGTAGTTTTCATATGGTGGCAAGGTGCACTTGCCTATGGGTGGTGGTGTTGTGTAGAGGAAGGAAGAAGATGGAGAAATAAATGGAGTTTATGGAGGAGAGAGAAAAGTAGGTGGAGTTTTAATGAGGGTGGTTGTGATGGAATGGAGGTGGAGAATAGGCTAAGGTGCTCCACTCATGAAGAACCAAACCAAACCAAACCAACTCCACAAAATAAAACCAAGCCATGGTCCAAAACCCATTTACGAGAAATCAAATCCACAAGTCGAGAAAATAAAATATGTGCCAAAGTCAAATTACGAGTATAAATACGAATTACAGAAAATGGGGGTGACAGCTTGCAAATTCCTCGTGGGTTCCAGCAAAGAAGTTCTTAGCTCTTTTGCTGATCGCGTTTTCGAGAAGGACGGCAGCGGTCCGCGTCCAAATGTAGAGAATGATGCTAGTGACCTTCTTTAATATTATGTACTATCATATGATGAAATAACATTTGAATTTTATTCATGAACTTGAACTTCGTCTGATGAGTTACAAGTATTTATATTTATACATAATACTTTTTAAGGAATTTACCATTAATAGGCATCATAACAATTCGACCATCCAGTTCTGAGAGTTGATAGGCTCCATTTGAGAAAACTTTGCTCACAACATAGGGACCTTTCCACTTTGCGTCGAATTTGCCTTTGCTCATATGAGTCATAGTCATAGGACGTCTGACTGTTAGAACAAGTTCTCCTTTTTGATATGCTCGAACTCTAACTTTCTTGTTAAAAGCTCTTGAGATTCTAGCTTGATAGAATTTGATATCTTGTTGAGCAGATAATCGCTTTTCATCCAGAGCTTCTAATTCCTGAAGCCGAAGACGATCATTATTCTCGGTGGCAAGTTCATTAGCGATTGCTATCCTTAAAGAAGGAATTTGAATCTCCAACGGGAAACAGCTTCGCATCCGTACACCAGAGAGAAAGGTGTACATTTAGTAGCATTACGAACTGTAGTGCGGTAAGCCCATAAACATTCACCAAGTTTCTCACTCCAATTACGTTTGTTGGTAGAAACAAACTTTTTTAAGAGTTTGATGATGGTCTTGTTGAAAGCTTCTGCTAATCCGTTAGCTGCCGGATTATATGCGGTAGAAGCCACATTGTTGATCCGATGATCGTCACAGAATCGAGTAAATTTCTGGCTGACGAACTGTGGTCCATTATCATGAATAATGCGTTGAGGAACACCAAATCTGTAGATGACATGATGCTTGATAAAGTTGATGACATTGGAAGTTTTGACTTCAGATAAAGGAATAGCTTCAGCCCATTTAGAGAAATAATCAGTTATTGCGAGAATAAACCGATGACCTTTTGATGACGGCGGATTGATCGGGCTGATAATGTCCATGCCCCAAGCTTCGAAGGGCCATGATGCTGCCGTTGGATGTAGAAATTCTGAGGGTTGATGAATAAAATCTGCATAGATTTGACAGGCTTTACACTTCTTTGCATATTCGATGGCATCTGATACCATAGTGGGCCAATAATAACCCATACGTCGAATACGGTCTTGAAGTTTTGGTCCAGGCTGATGTGCTCCACAAATTCCATCATGTGCTTTGCGAATAATTTGTTGAGCCTCATCACCGGCAATACATCGAAGAAGTAAACCATCATAAGCTCGACGATATAAGGTTTTTGTAGTATGATTGTAATAGAACCTGAGTGATCGTCGTCTGATAGATGCTGCATCACTCGGATTATCTGAAAGAATATCATACAATACAAAATCTAAAAAAGGAAGTCTCCAATCTTTATCCGTATTCTGAGTCTCAGCTGAATTACTGAAGATGAATTCCATGCTAGAATCAGATGAAGATGATAATGATTTACGACTTAATCCAAACCCTCTTGTTGCATTGACCTCATGAGATATTGATTCTTCAATGTCAACTGGAAGTCCTAAAGTTAGATTATTTTCGAGATAAAATAATTCTCGATTGCAGACAACAATCATTTGTTGACGTCTAATTGGAATAGCTAACACCGCCACAAGATTAGCAAGAGCATCAGCTTCTGTGTTACATGCTCGCTTAACATGCTCAATGAAGAACCCTTCAAATGAAGAAGCCATAGATATAGCCGATCTATGATAAGGAACCAGATCTTGATGGCGAACTTCATAAGTACCCCTTATCTGATTGACAATGAGTTTAGAATCTCCGTACGCTTCCAAATGTTGAATATTCAGATGTTTAGCGAGTTGAAGACCAATAAGCAGTGCATTGTACTCAGCTACATTGTTTGAACATGGTTGATCGAGAGAATAAGCTCTTTGGATAGCAAGACCTTCTGGCGACACAAGAACGATTCCAACCCCAGCGACAATGTCACCATTAGGACCTATTCTTGAAGCTCCGTCAAAGAATAGACGCCAAGTAGAATCTTCTTCAGCAATTTGGTTTGAATCTAGGACTTCATCTGGGATTTCATCATAGAGTTTTGAATTTTCTGGAATTGAATGAGCAGCCAGAAAATCAGCTAAAGCTTGTCCTTTGACTGATTTCTGAGGAATATAGTGCATATCATACTGAGCAAGTAAAATTCCCCAGTTAGCCAATCGAGAATTTAAAACACTTGGTTTCTTCATCATGACCCATATAGGATTGATCCTGGAAATGACATGAATGGTCTGGCCAATGATATAATGTCGTGTCTTTTGGACAACGAACATCAGGGCTAGACATTCTTTTTTGACCGGTGAATATCGAGGCTCAGCTCCGGTTATAGTACGACTGAGATAGTAAATAGCTTGTTCATGACCATTTTTATTCTTTTGAGCAAGCAATACACCCAATGAATGACTCATTGCTCAGGTATATAGGAGGAACGGTATTCCTGAGACAGGAGGTACCAATACTGGAGGGCTCATCAGATATTGTTTTATATCATCAAATGCTTTCTGACATTCATCATTCCAGACAAAAGAAACACCTTTCTTCATAAGTTTATTGAATGGTCTGCAGCGTCCTGAAAGATTAGAGATGAATCTCCTGATATAAGCGATCCTTCCTTGAAATTCTCGCAGCTCTTTTAAGGTGCGTGGAGGACGCATCTCTTGGATGGCTTTGATCTTCTCGGGATCTACGTGTATACCTTTCGAGGTAATGACGAAGCCGAGAAATTTGCCACTAGAGATGCCTAAGAAGGACTTAGTAGGGTTCATCTTTAATTGATGCTTACGCATTAGATCAAAAATAGTCTTCAAATCTTGAATGTGATCCTCTTTTTGTCGACTTTTGACTGCAATATCATCAACGTAGCATTCGACTGTTTTTCGTAAATGTTCACGGAATATAGTGCTCATAGCTCGTTGATAGGTTGCTCCTGCATTCTTGAGACCGAATGGTATCACTGTATAACAGTATGTACCGATCGATGTTCTGAAGGAAGTGTGTTTCTCGTCATCTGGAAATATTTTAATCTGATTGTACCCAGAATACCCATCCATGAATGACATCCGTTCAAACCCACAGGTATTATCAATCATAACATCAGTAATTGGTAGAGGGAATTCGTCTTTAGGACATGCCGTATTGAGATCGCGGTAGTCTATGCATACTCTGATCTTGCCAGTCTTTTTTAGGACAGGAACTATATTAGCCACCCAATCGGGATGTTGTTCCTCTCTAATAAACCAAGAGGCCATGAGTTTATTGACTTCAGCTTCAATTTCATCCATAATGTCTGGACGAAATCGTCGCTGTTGTTGTTTGACCGGTTTAGCATTCGGCATGATATTGAGTTTATGAGTTACGATTTGTGGATCAAGTCCTGGCATATCTTCATAACTCCAAGCGAAGACATCGATGTATTCATGAATAAGTTTGATCATGTCTTGCTTATCGTTTTCTGAAAGACTTTCACTAATGAATATTGGTTTGGGGGATCCCTCTTTACCAACATCTATTTGAACAAGTTTGTCTTCAGTCGGAGGTTCTTTTTGCTCGAATCGGAACTCCCATTGATTATCTAACCTTTGGGCCCATTGTTCTGATTCAGGTAAAATTTCAAACTCGTCTTCGTTTTCATCATTTTCGTCAGAACTGTCAATAGAGACCATGTTGGAAGACAGAATATTACGGTAGAAGTCACCGATACTTGTATCAGAATCCCAAGAGGTAGTACTGGAAGAATTAGATCTCTTATCTTCGTCAGATTCGGGATCTTCATGGATAGTATTGATAAAGGGAGTAGGAGCAATATAACCTAATCCGCATTTCGTCCTTCCATATTTTAAAGGAGGAATCCGAACATGCATTCTTCTTCCTCTCCCATTACTGAGGCCAGTTCTGAAGTCATAACCCATATTTTTGATAACATCTTTAGATTGTTGACTATAATGACGTAGTTGTAATCTTCCAGTATCATCGTTTTTGTCATCATCTTCTAAATCAGAAGGATTCTGGGGCCCTTTGTAGAAGAATATTGGAATGTCTCCTGGCTTTCTACTAGGAACCAGAAAGTAAGAAGTTTGTACTAATTCTAGGGATATGTCTGTATGAAAAGTCTGTACAACTCCTATAGTTATTATTCTCAAGTCATCTAACAAATGCAAATAACTATGAACATGATTACACACATCAATATACTGCAAAGATGGAGACTTTTCATTAAATTTAAAAGTAGCAGTATTTATATTGGGAGAAGGCTGAGCCTTAGAAATCTTAGCCAAATCAATGACTAGAGGGGGAGAAGAAGAATTAGAAGGAGTTTTGTTTCGATTAAGATCGATAACAAATGGCTCAGAAGAGGTGAGCTCCCTTGAAGCTTGAGATGGAAGAGTAGTCCGCCCTCCAACAGGGATTACCAGAGTATCCTATTTTATATGTGAAGGTACAGGAACTGTAGTACGCCCACTGACAGGGATGATCAGTGTATCTTGAGTAGACGACTGAGGTAATGGAGAGATCCGTCCGCTTACTGGAATAATGAAAGAACCTGCTCCAGAGGGTTTAGGAGATTGTTGCTGAGTAGTTCGACCTTTAACAGGAATTATCAAGGTCTCACTTTACGGATCCTCTTTCTCCATAGCTTGTATCACCCTTATATACTCTTCTTTGTACATCCGAGAGTCATTGAAATAAGCTTCAACCCCATGGAAAGGATTTATATCAGCAACTTCCTTTTGTACTCTTCCATTACTATCAATGTATTTAAAATACTGATGAAGAGTAGAAGGCACCACATTATTTTCATGAAGAAAGGGCCTCCCCAGAAGAAGATTATAAGATCCCACGATCTCGATCACATAGAAAGTGACTTTGGATCTGAAATCGCCTATATGAAGTTTCAGATGAATCTTTCCCAAAGGCTCGCTTCGGCTTTGATTGAATCCCAGGATAGTAGTAACCTTCTTGGAAAGCTTGTGAAGAGGGATTTTTAGTTCATCCAACAAACTCTTTGGCATTATACTTATAGCAGACCCTAGATCAATGAGGATACGATCTATCTTCATCGTATCGATATAACCGGTGTAGTAGAGAGGCCGATCATGTCGATTATCCTCCAGTAGCATGTCATCTTGTGTAAAGGTGATATTTGGGATAATCTCCAATACAATGTTGTAATGTAAGCAAGTGGCAGGTTCGTCATCTGGCTTCTTTAATTGTGCAAGACAAGAGTCAGCCTGAAGAAGTGCCTCATTTAACGTCTCCCGAGTCTCTTTAGACAGACGTAGAAGTTCAAATAGGGACATTCTAGCTGGAGTATTAGCAAGTTGAGCTAGAATATCAAAATTATAAGGTTTTTGAAGCCCAAGAGGAGGGGACTTCTTGATTGGTTTATCAAATCGAGCCTGTTGTTTGCCTTTCTCAAGAGCTGTGGACTTGGAAGGAGTAGGTACAACTGGCGCAGTTGAAGGAACAGGTGCAGTGGATGATTCTTCTTCAAGAGGAACATTAGGAGCATCTTCATCAGCAGGAGGGATATCAGGAGTATCCTCAGGACTCTTGGAATAATCCTTCAGATAAGGTTTCCCTGTTCTAGTAGCACCAACAAGTGCTTCTGATTTATCTTTTGATTCTGTGTCGGGAGTAGATCCTAAAGAAGTCATATGACATGACTTAGTTTTTCCATCCTTCTTAGATTTTCGGAAAGTAGTCTTTTGAAGAAGAGGAGATTCAAAATCTGCCACTAGATCAGGATGAATCCATATAATTTCTCCTATTTCTACAGTGATTGGTACTAATCCTTCAGACTGTGGAGGAGGAATATTCACTATTTCAAGAGTTGCCTTGAGAATAGGAACGATCCCGCTTTCAAGGAGTTGAGGAAGGAAATCTCTGAATTGCATAGAGACGACGTTGGAGGTGACGGTCTTATCTTTCGGAGTAAGAGTGATAGCTCCAGATTTAATCATTTCCTGGATCTTTCCTTTCAGTACATAACATGTACGAACCGTGTGACCCAACATTCTGTGGTATAGACAGTATTTAGGATGATCCGTCTTACCAGCTTCATCAGGTTTCTTGAATTCAGGTAATTGTATTTTATTACCTTTCAATAGACATTCAAAGATACCAAGAACATCATCGTCATCAAAAGAGTATTCTTCTTTGGGGCGAGGTGCTCTTGGTTGTTGAGTCGTAGAGGCAGGAGGAGTTTGAACAGTCGATGCATCTTTACTCTGAAGATTAAGTTCAAGGGTTTCTTTTTCCTTGCGAGTATTGGATTTAGCATTATTGTTAGTACTTTGACCTGTTTCTTTGGGAGTCATCTGTACTCCTAAATCTTTGAAAGTTTCAGCACTAATTTCTGCGACTTTGACACTAACTATGAAGGAAGGCCAATCTTGAAATTGAGTAGATCCTGTCCACATGCTGATGATTGGCAACAAATTTGATTTGCATGTGTCGATAGTGACAGCATCAGGAGTTCCAAGAGGCATCTTCAGAGCTTCTCTTTGAAGCCGTTCAATGAATTCCTCTGTAGTTTCATTATTTTTCTGCTTGATTCTTATAAGAGCAAACATAGTCATGTCATTGAGCCCTTCATAGAACCGTTCAAGAAATATTTGTTTGAAACCGGCAAATGAGGTAATACACCCATCCGGGAGACTTCTATACCATTCATAAGCCGTTCCTTTGAGACATCCGACAAACACCCGAGTAAGGAGGGCGTCACTTGGTTGCAGCTGGTCAGTCATTACTTCAAAGTGATTAATAAATTGACTCGGAGAAGTGGTTCCATCATAGAATGAGATAGTAGGAGGCTTGTATTTAGGAGGATACGATACTTGCTTCCATTCTATCGGATAAGGTTGCTTGATGCCTAACCTTTGTAAACCATCCTTCTGTTTGAATGCCTCAAATTGAGTTCGGAGATTCCTCAATTCTTCAGTAACAACTCCGGAGGATTGTGGAGTTGTAGCTTGTAGAGAATAGTTGGGAGGAGGAACAGCATTATAAGCACTACCCCCAGCTCCAGAGTGACTAGGAACAGGTTGAGCTTGCCCAGGAGTATTGGATTGTACTGCTGGAGGAACATGTACTGGACTTACACCAGTGTCAATTGGTATGGCATCTGGTACAGTCTGTCGATTTTGCAGCTGGGTTGCCATGAGTTCATACATCGACTTCATAGTATCAGCCATAGATTTCATTTGCTGTTCCAAAGAAGCAATCCTTTGGTCTTGAGGAGTCATCGAAGAAGAAGGTTCATTGTTCAATTCAGTATTCCCATCCACCATATATGTTGTGACTGTACGAGGAATTATTGATGAATTAGTGGATGTTGTATGTTCTGAATCACTGCTTTGTGTATCAAAGTCATTTGTAGGAGAATTACCCCAAGTAGGAAGAGGTGGGAAGTTAGATTCTCCAAAAAATTCAGAATAATCTTCAAAAACCGAAGTTCTTTGATTAGAAGCCATGACTCTTGATCTGGTGCCTCTATATACTCCATCTGGACTATCAGTTCTACCCCCAGTATCCCGAGAGGTCATGTTGACAGAAGCAAACAGAGGTTCATCTTCATCAAGTATAGGTTCACACTGAATCCGATTGAAGACAGATTGTCGTTTAGTTTGATATATGTATTGCATTGTGACTCTCGGTTGGAAGTCACATTCATGATCAGTATGGTTATGATCCATTGATTGACATCTGCACTGAATTATGACTCTTGGCTGGAAGTCACATTCAGCATGGTCACGATCTATTGACACAGAATTATTCCTTCTCTTCTGTTGAAGGTGTTCTCGTAAATCTGTCTGTGAAGATTGAGGTACATCAGAGAACATTCTTTGTGTATTTTTAGGAATATATTTCTGGTTCTTGGGTCTTGATGGCTCTTGATTATATAGAGAGTGATTAATGTGAGCCACATAATTTCTAGCATACTCTGCATCTGGATCTCTTGCTTTTGTTTCCGATTGGTATGGTTTTTTGACACCAGAAGTGCTTCCTAAACGGGTTTGATTAAGTTTTGTTCTTAGATCAGTTGGAGGTAACACATTGGTTTTTGAAACTTAGAGTTTTCCTTCCATTGATCTGGATATTTGCAGAGAAGAAAGAGTTGAACCATCCCCTTGATTAGGAGTTGGTAACAGACCCTCTTTTATAGACAAATTCTGTGTCCAATTCGAAGAAGTCGTAGAAGAAGACATTAAGGAATATTTCTTCTTAGACTTATTCAAGTTTTGAGACATAGAATGTCCAGAAGGAAGAGTAGTCAAAAGACCATCTCCTTTTCTTTGACTAACAAAACTGTCAGTCAAAGCTGTTCCTGAAGTAAACACTTCAGGAGCAGAAGAAACAACTAAAGAGTTATTTCTTTTCGAAGGGACTTTGTGAGCCATTGGTGGAGGAGTTCTAGCAAGACCACCCCCAATTCTAGTAGAACTTGGCAAAGAAGAAGAGATAGCTAAAGAACTATTCTTCTTAGAGTATACTGGTGACAATTTGGCTAAGGAGCCTGTATTGTCAGCGTATAAAGTCTTGGCTAAAGAGCCAGATTTTGGTGAAATACACGCTGGAACAGATTTGGCTAAGGAGTCAGTGCTGTCAGCGTGACTTTTGAATTCAGAAATACACGCTGGAACAGATTTGGCTAAGGAGTCAGTACTGTCAGCGTGACTATTGACTTTGAGATTGCACGCTGGAACAGATTTGGCTAAGGAGCCAGTACTGCCAGCGTGACTTTTGACTTTGAGATTACACGCTGGAACAGGCTTGGCTAAGGAGCCAGTGCTGCCAGCGTGACTTTTGACTTTGAGATTGCACGTTGGAACAGGCTTGGCTAAGGAGCCAGTGCTGCCAGCGTGACTTATGACTGCCGTCGACTTCGAGCACAGAAGAGCGTGCGTGCTTGTAGTAGAGTCCTTGCCAGTGTTAGGAGTAGACACTGTGGCAGAAACTTCACCATTGATTGCCAACAGATTCTTAGGGACGTAGACAGATCGTCTCTTCGACTTGGCAATGGTGATGGAGGCTGAAGTGGGCTTGCCACCCTTAGCCCGCTGCATTTCTTCGTAGGCGAGTTGATCGAATTGGATCGATATCACCTTCTTCGTCGAGCCGACTGACGAAGTGTCGCATTGAGTTGTTGCCATCTCAGAAGAGGAGATGGTTTTCTCCAGCAGAGTCGCCAATTTGTTTTTCATAAATAAATTCACTTTATTTATTGTGTTTCTGGGAAAATTACAACTGTAGGAATCCGATCTAGAAGACGATCGCTTTATCCCTTAGACGATGCGAAGAAGAAAAGCTCTCAAAAATTCGACAGCAATTTAGATATCTGTGTCTCTGTACAATGAATGAGAAAAGAACTCTATTTATAGAGTCAAAAATAACTGAAAAAGATAACTGTCTTCACAACCTGTGCATAGTTGAAAATCACGCAGGATTTAACATAGGCAAGGTTATGAGCAGTTACTGGACGTGGCCTGTAACTGTTGGACACATGGCAATCGTGCATGAGTCGTGTACAAGTTACAGGACACACAGGTGAGAGATCGATGGCATGGCTGCCACGTACTCCAATTTGATGAAATCCACGCAGGCTTGTTGAAGACGAAATCCACACAGACTTGGGGCAGAAAGCTTCAGAATTCACGCAGACTTGGTGCAGAAAGCTTCAGAATCCACGCAGACTTGGTGCAGAAAGCTTCAAAATACACGCAAGCTTGAGGAAGGAAAATAGAAGTTCGAAATACACGCAGACTTGAGTCAGAACTGCCAGCTGTCTTGATTTGACGTGCCTCGACTGACACAAAATCTCTGACATTGATTGCCTTGTCAGTCGCATTAAATGACAATAAGCTCTTTTGGTACGCCAACTTGATGAAGGCTGAGTCTTGTTGAAGAAGATTTCAAAAGTCACGCAATAGTCGTCTGTGATCTCTCGAGTTCCGTGCATACGTGGCATACGAGGAGACATTCTTTGACTGTCGTGATGTCAGTCATAATGACACTCTGACAAATGATGAGCTGTCTCTGCGTATATTTGAGGAAATAATCTGGTAGAACCCAGCGTAACTTTTAAACATTGTCTTGATCAACTCAGCGTGACTTTTAGACTTTGTCCTGATCAACTCAGCGTGACTTTCAGACTTTGTTCTGATCAACTCAGCGTGACTTTCATTTTTTAGGCCTACATATGTCGTCCTCCAAACCCATGACGAAGTCTACTAAATCTGTTTGGATGTCTTCAAAGGCGCCGGCTTTTGCGTTTTCTTCATTGGCACGTTGAACGATGGTCTGTTTCCCAAAAACAATACACAATATCATGAGTAATTTTTTTCTGTCATTTTTCATCGGTTTACACATGAATATGGATTTTTTCTGTTTGAATTCTTACCAATATGTGGGCCGTCATGAATGCAGACCGCTTATGTGATTGGGGCGCCGTCTTTTTTTTCTGGATCAATGGCACCTCCTTCGAACTAGATGGGGCACACCTTTTACTGCCTTGAATTTCTTTCAGCTTCCTTATTATTATGTCCTGTATGCTAGCCTCCATGTCTTCATAGTTGAGTATGTCTTGCATGTCTACTGCCGACAGCTGGACTGAAACTCCATTTTCACCCTTTTCTGGATAAAATTTGTATACCATATCACTGCACATAAATTTAGTTTAGATTAAATTAATAAAGATAGATTCTCATTACATAATTGTGAAAAAAGTCTAGAAAAAACGAAAGAAAAAAAGGGTTCAGAATACATACTTTGGAGAATTCTTTCTGGGAATTACGATGTCGATGTATTATTTCTTCAGCTCTTCATCCGCATATTTCCAAAGTAAGAGTTCATCGCATTCCCTTAGTATGACGTGGTTCTTCTTTAATTCAACCATTTTGGCGTCTTCTCGGGATTTCGGAGCGGCATTAACCTTCCGCTTTTTATTAGCCTCTCCAACTGTATTGTTTTTTATTAACCTCTTTCCCCCCGATCCTCCTCTTCTTCTGACTTCTCTTGGAGCAGCAAGTTCAGCAGCTGCTTGAAACTCCTCACTCTGAAGTACTACAACCATGGCTTCGAGATCTTTAATTTTCCCTTCCTTTTTATTGGCTTCAATATTAAACGATTCAACTTTATTTTGAAGCTCCCTTTTCTCCTTAACGAGCCTTTCATTTGTTTCTCTGAGTTGCTCGGTTGTTCGCACTGAAATAAAACAAACAACAATAAAATGTATGATGTGAACCTAACACGGAGAATGACATTCTCCGTATAATATAATACGGAGAATAGAATTCTCCGTTTGGAATTACACGGAGAATAACCTTTCCAGTATCGAAATGATAGGGAATAGCAATTATCCGTTTCAAATAACACGGAAAATGACTATTCTCCGTGTTATAATACACGAAAAATAGTCATTCTCCTGGAAGATTCCAAATCAGAAATTTGAAACAGAAAAGATTTTACCTTGTGCATGTAGCTCTGATTTAAGATCAGAATTCTGCTTTCTCAAATCCTCCAGTTCATGCACAGAGCCCTCCATCACAACGTTGACTGCACGTTGTTGTGCTTCTTGTGCCTCGAGCTCTTTCAGCTTTTCTTTGAGTTTCTCGTTCTCAAGGTTGGCTGCACGTAACTGCGCTCCTTGTGCCTCCATCTCTTTTAACTTTTCTTTGAGTTCTTCATTCTGCGTAAGAATATCAGAATGATGTCTTCTCAAATCCTCCAGTTCATGCACAGAGCCCTCCATCACAACGTTGACTGCACGTTGTTGCTCTTCTTCTGCCTCGAGCTCTTTCAACTTTTCTTTGAGTATGGCATTCTCAAAGTTGGCTGCACGTAACTGCGCTCCTTGTGCCTCCATCTCTTCTAACTTTTCTTTGAGTTCTTCATTCTGCGCAAGAATATCAGAATGATGTCTTCTCAAATCCTTCAATTCCTTTACTGAGTCGTCCATCACAGCGCCAATTTCATGATGCTGTGGTATCCGTTGTTCATCAAAATTATCCCAACCTGCTTCTTGGTGTTCTTCCTCTCCCTCTTTTTCAACTTCTTCTATAGGTGGCTTATCTTCTTTGTGCCCTTCTTCTTCCCCAACAGGTATAACCAGATCTTCAAATATCATCTTCGATCTCATTTTGTTATGATATTCGGCCTTGAGGAAGTTTGAGATTTCGTACCCATTCCATGTGAAAAATCTTGGGTAATCAGGAATTGGGGCGAACTTCCTTTCCACAAATTTACTATGATCTATAAACCAATAGAGGAAGTATATTGTGCAACCTTCCAATTTGTGGAAAGCCATTGAGTAATCCCCCTGTTCAGTTTTGCTTCTACTCCTCTTTATGCTATCCATTACATATGCCAGGATTAACCTTGGCCAGCATATACTGTTGATGACGTCCACACTGTCTACCAAGGCCAAGAATCTGTACGGCAAATTTGAACCGCCAGACTTTGTGAAGAATACTGTTTGGCACAAGTGGAAGATTATTAGCTTGGCCAAATCATCTGGATTAACAGCGTTGTCTCTGCCACGAAGCCGTCGTAACAATTCAAAGAACTTGTCTCTCACTTCCTTATTCGTGACTTCTGAGTGTTTGCCCTTAGTATTAGCCAGCAATCTTGTGAAGTGATCTCTACACAGGCTCAATGATGCTGGTGGTGTGGGCTGCTGTTGTTTTTCCTTTATCAATCTTATGTAAGAATCATCATTAACGCTTTCTTCATTCAGCGGTAGACCGAATATGACTGCCATATCCTTGACGCTTGGCGCGATTTTAACAGTGGTGCTCAATTCAAAGCACCCGACGCCATCTTCTTCTGTGTAACTTGCAATTAAATTCTCAAGCCCTTCCGTTACCTTGGCCACTTCGGAGACGTGGACTCTGTTTTGGTAGAAAATCTCGACAAAATTCCAGAAACCGGTATTCTTCAAGGAACCAATAACTGGCTCAGGTAAGCGGCCAACATCTCGATTGACCTCCTCCATAAGATTTAGCATTGGCTTGAAGGTAGAACGAAAAAGTCTTGAATCCTTATTCCTGACAGATTTTCTTTCTACAAAACAAAAAAAACAAAAAATTAGGTCGGAGAATGGCCATTCTTATGGGTTTTAACACTGGGAACGGCATTCTCCGCTTCAAGTTAGACGGAGAATGACATTCTCCGTTCCAAATTAAACGGCGAATAGAATTTAACATTCAAATGCGTTTTATGACGGAGAATGTCATTTTCCTTGTAATATATACAAAATTTGCGAACATAAAATCAAAGTTATACCTTCTGTTTGCACTTCTTTTTGTTTAGCAACTTTTTCCTTTTTCTTTTTGCAACTTTCTTAGAATAGGGTTTCCGTTGTTCTCCGTCTATCGCTTTTGGATTTTCTGTAACTGGTGAATCTTCTCTATTTGGTAATGCTGCCGGTGATGATTCTGCCGCTGATGACGACATGGTGTGAATATTGCGAATGGGAAGAAAGGTTTGAAGATTTTGGAGGAGAATGACCTAGGTTTGAGTACAGAGTGGAGTATGGAAGAAGAGGAAGATGCGAAACGGTTTTCTTTTTTCTTTTTTTAATAAGAGGGTTCGGGGGTGTTTTGAATTAATTAGAAAGGCAAAAATGTCATTCGATGGAAGGGCAAAAGACTCCTTTCTGCTTAATTATATTAATTTGAAGGGCAAAAATGATTCTGCTTAATCAAAAAGAATCGAAGCCGTTTGGCAAAAATGTCATTACAACTCAACAAAACAAATGAACATAATACATTAGGGGTTTCCATACATTAGATAAAAAAAAGAAAAAAAAATCATCGTCTTCCATATTCAATCATTTCAGATTGGACTTCTTTTTTAGCTCTTCATTGTGCTCTGAAGTTGTAATCCATTCAACAACTTTGCGTCTTTCCTTTTCCGCATCAAACTGCATATAACAAACATAACATCAAAAATATTGCTCTAAAAAGTTGAAGTTTTTGACGACATATTTTCATACTTACATCGATAGAACGGTAGTCCAGGCTACATCGGTCTTTCATGAATACAATTACAAAAATTCCACAATCAACTAAATTGTCTTTGCGGGGAACATAAGAAGGACGTTTTATTGCAAAAGTAGAAAAGCTGAACCTAGCATCTCTCAGCTTCAAAATCTCTTCTTCGAGAAAGATATCCAAATTTGAAAGCTACAATTACCAGAATACAATATGTATTAGTATACCGCGTATCTTGTACCCAATTCATAAAAATTGATGAATATGAGCTTACTATTTCTTTTATAACTGTTCTGCTTTGAATCGGATCATCTTTAGATGCAAGTGAGTCCCAAATTTCAACAGTCCTTTTTTTAACCAGAACTCTTGCAAGAGTATAGTGTTCGCCCAAATGAATGGGTATGTATATCTGAATCAGGATAATTAGGTAAAACAAATTAGTAAATTTTCAAAAAATTAGGATTAATAATTAAACATAAATACATTAATACCTCTTTACAAGTGCTTAAAGATCCCATGTAATCCTGAAAATATTTAAACTTTTTCCATAATTCATGAGGCTTTTTGACGGATGGAGGTAACGTGGCTTTCTACATACACATCAATTAATACATTATGAAGGACAAACAAACGAGAAAATTGTTAATGCATATGCATTGAAGAATAAAATGCTCACTCACCGACATCCTTATTGGTAAAAACCATACATTAGCTTTATTGGAGGTTCTTTTCCGTTCCTCTGCGGTGAGAAGAGTAGAGACAATACCTACAATCTGAATAAATCATTAAAAATGTCAGCGATGGAATCGAAGTAAACATAGATGGCATCTAAGAAGAAATATACTATCTATACATACCCCATTGGTAATTTTCGTTAAAGGAGCTAAGGTCTTCATCTCCCACTGAGACACATAGATTTTGTTGCAAGATGATATTATTTCTCTAAGAAAAGAAACGAATAAATTAGGAGAAAAAAACTGTTGGAATTAAATCAAAACTCATATTACTTACTCGTCAGGTCTATCATCTGCAAAAATATAGTCGTAATATCTCGAAGAAATACTAATACAATTGCTAGGCTTCGAGGTTGAACCCCTTATTAAATTTTTGGATGGTGTGACCGGATGTAAATTTCTACGTATTCTTTTAGAAGGACTGCTAAAGTCGGTTTCTTCTTCTTCTATAGCGTCCAATACGAGAAATCGATCCAATGCTTTACTACGAGACTGTAGCTCCACGTCCTCCTCTTCGGAAGAAGATACAACGGAAACCACTTTCACATTATTAAATGCTCCAGATGAAGATGCCTCCTTCAAAGCTGGAGATTCTTCAATCTTCTCCAAATGCCGAGATAACTTCATTTGTTCAATTTTTATCTTTGCAACATCAGCTGAAATCGTTGACAGATGTTCTTCAATCTTGCGCAACAAACGCGGAATGAAGGTTTCATTTGGATTTGGCATCCAATCTTCTACGTCTTCTATATTTCCCCCCACACGAGTAGACATCTTGAGAACAATAAAACTATTGTATTTCAGAAAACTATTCTATGTATTTCAGAATGAATAATAGTACTATAAAACAAGAAAACTATTGTATATATAGCAAGTGAGAAGTACAAAAAGTGAGGAAGATGGAAAGACAAATAAATTTTGAGACTAGCAAACAATCTACTAGCCGTTTGATTAAGGAGGGCTCGAGGAAGATTCTACTAGCCGTTTGATTGAGGAGGGCTCGAGGAAGATTCTACTATCCGTTTGAAAATTACAAAAGGTTATCGTGATCAACTTCAATTAAGGAACTCTATAAGAGGTTTAATTCCGCTTGATTGAGGAACTCGACGAAGTCCGCCGCGAACCGGAACTTCTTCTTTTCTTCTTCATCTCCGTTTCTCCTTCCACCACCACCATGTCCTGTAGATTTATAACGAAAATATTAAATTGTTAGATGAAACAAAAAAACTAATTACGAAAAGATTACTAAATCAAAATCAAACAGAACACATATTCATAGAAAACATGAGATTAAAGATGAAAGTGTCACAGAAGTAACACCACAATTTTACAACAACTAAGCAGACTCTGCTAAGCAATAACTAAAATTAGGGATTGTGTCCTCCTTGGATTTAATTTACACAAAGAAAAGATTTGAGAGAACGAGCTTTTGTCGGCTTCCTAAATGTACCATTCTCCGTCCTAAATGTACCATTCTCCGTCCATTCGCCGTATTAAAAGCAAAGAGAATGGCCATTCTCCGTGTTAAAAGCAAAGAGAATGGCCATTCTCCGTCCATTCGCCGTATTCACCGTTCATTCGCCGTATTAAAAGCAAAGAGAATGGCCATTCACCGTATTCTCCGTCCATTCTCCGTCCTAAATGTACCATTCTCCGTCCATTCGCCGTATTAAAATCAAAGAGAATGACCATTCTCCGTCCATTCGCCGTATTCACCGTCCATTCGCCATATTAAAAGCAAAGAGAATGACCATTCTCCGTCCATTCGTCGTATTCACCGTCCATTCGCCATATTAAAAGCAAAGAGAATGGCCATTCGCCGTATTCTTCGTCCTAAATGTACCATTCTCCGTCTTAAATGTACCATTCTCCGTCCTAAATGTACCATTCTTCGTCCATTCGCCGTATTAAAAGCAAAGAGAATGGCCATTCTCTGTGTTAAAAGCAAAGAGAATGGCCATTCTCTGTCCAAAAAAATATTCTTCTCGAAAATATTATCTTTAGAAAAGTTAAAAAATAATCCGCCCGACCTCAGAAGCAGGTTTCCTCAGTTCACCACCACCACCATGACATGTAGCTTTATTAACAAAATATTAAATTGTTAAATAAAAAATAAAATTTCAGACAATGGCATGGGCAGTAAAATTAGAGCGACGCCGCTGGTACTTCTCCTTGTTCGAGGAGGCCTCGACGACGTCCGACACGAAGCGGACCGATTCTTCTCGGCGCAGCTGGTACTCCTCGTTGTTCTAGGGGTGCTCGACGACGTTCGACGCGATCCGAACCGTTTCTTATTTCCTTCTCCATCTCCGTTTCTCTTTCCACCACCACCAGCACCACCACGACTACCATGGCCTGTAACCAAAAAAAAAGGTTCAGATTAAATTGGATGGACTTTTGAGAGAGTAAATATAAGTTAATTTAGGGTGTTCATTGAAAAAATTAAAGTGAAGAATGACCTGCTAAAGCAAGTTACCAACAGGTCAAAAGTCTAAATCAGCATTAAATGATGTCTCCTATATTATTTTATCTGAATTAAACCTGAACCGTTGGATTAACATCCAACGGTCCAGATTTCGGATGTATCGATACATCCATTTCCAGTGGATGTATTGTAGAATTTATATATATATATATATATATATATATATATATATATATATATATATATATATATAGTTTATTAATAAAGAAAAAAATTAGGAAAACCAACCCAGTTGAGCTCCCCATGAGCCCAGCCCGAGCCAAACCCCCCAAGGCCCGAGTACTTTCTCCTCAGCCCGAGCGGACACAGGTCATGGCCAAGCTGTATTTATACTCGAGGAATAGAAAAACTCAAACCCTAACACCCAGGGCCGCCGACCCTCCTTCCCTGGGCGACCTACCCGTGCCACTCGCCGCCGGCGTCGCCACCACACTTGGCCGAGAACAGCCGCCCGAACCCAGGTGCGCGCGCGGAGACGACAGCATCATATGCGCGAGGTATGACTTCGTCGTATTATTTCTTCGCGCATACTCGATGATTTTCATTTTCGTAAAATCGTATGGACAGCCCATATAACCCTTTAGGAATCCATATAGCTGGTTTGTATCGAGTTGATCCAGATTCGAAGAGAGATCGACTCGAAAACTACGAAAACTCTGTTCGAAAACAGAGTTTATAATGCACACCACACCCAACTTGGAAGCCGGATTTCGATCTGTGCTTTAATAGTTTTCAGAAACTAATTGGACACAATTAAAGTTAACATAACCAAGATCAAAACGCAACTTGCAGTTCTGTTTTTCGATGTGTGTGCATGAATAAAAGCGTTGACGAAGTTACCAAAAAAAACTGTTTTCAAAACTAGGAAAACTCATCCACACGACGTGCGTCCCGCCATTCCGGGCGACGTGGTCACGAACCGAAAGCATCGAAAGGTGCGTAACGGCTTCGTGGTCGTGTGGGCTTTGACGGAATTCAAATTGGTCACGTGTGCGCGACGAATTTGATGCGTATCTGTCAAAATTTACCGTATCGGCCTCTGTGCAAATTTCTCAATTACTTTGTACACGTTCATCAGATCGAGACGAAACTTACTCCAACAGGACTGTATCATTTTTTTGGTCCTGTATGCCAAGTTTGGTCCAATTCTAAGACAGTTGATTGGACCGCCGTTTTGCGGGCCCCACAGTCCGATTCAACGGGCGATTTTGTGCACGGCCCGCCGGAATCCAATTCTGGACATACGGTTGGGTTCGTATCGTCAAAATGAATTCGTAGACATGTAGTTTGACGACTTTATAGACCGTTGACTCTGACACGCTTTTCGGTGCAAAGCGGGTCCAACAGCAGACACCGTTTTGACCCAAAATTACCGTTTTGCCCCTGTGTCCAGAATTGGACTTAAGGACAGGCAATCCTAGCTAATTTGAATTTTTTGAGAATACTGATAATGTTTATTTCAGCTTCCGGGGACTGTTGTACGGGTTTTGACTATTGGGGCACATTGAGTGGTTCAGATTGTCGGTTTCACCAGCAGAGGACCACAGGCAAGTACAGTTTATTGTCTGCATTTCGATATTGATTTTCACTATATTTCATTGGTTGGCCATTGGTTATGTGATTATTTTCTATTATAAATTGTTGAGTCGGGAATGAGAAGTACCAAGGATGTGTGATCTGACCTTAGACCGTGTAGACCGTGTTTATTATTGCATTTATTTCTTGTAGACAGTGTAGACATTGATTTATTTATTGCAAAGTAGACAGTGTAGACAGTGATTTATTTATTACAAAGTAGACAGTGTAGACCGTGATTATTATTGCATTTAAACTGTGTAGATCGTGATTATTATTTTGTAGACAGTGTTTCTTTATTGCAATATTTTCTGTAGACCGTGTAACTGTAGACCGTGTAACTTTAGATCGTGTCGCATAATTGTCTCGAGACTGATCACATATCAAAGGTACTTCTAACAGTTGGGAAAAGTATTTTATGTCTATTTATTTGCTATTGGTTTTCCGTATTTTCTGTTTATTTTCAAAAACATGTAATTGATGTCTAACATCTGTTGTATAGTCATTTTCATTTATTGAAATTGCATTCAGTGAATTGTGCTCGTTCCATTCCTGACTGGAAACTAATATTTTCAGGTTAGCCGTGGATTCACTTAGCATGGGAGATACGGGAGTACTTGCAGACAAAAGCCTAGAGACTAGCTAGATAGTGGAGTTGTAGTCAATCAAATATTTGTACAAGTTTATATTTTTCTGCAAATGTAAAACTTGTGAATATTGTAAGTTAACTTATTTATATGAATGAGCATTAATTGTGATTTTGATCTTCATGGCCGTGACAGCGTTCTACCGCCGACACTGCGGCGTAAGCTGGCTTGGACACGTCTCGTATCCGTATTAAAAAAAACGGGTGCGGGTTGTGACATTGGGTGACGAGACTTAAACTCGCCTCTGTTCCTTGGCTGGGACGACTGGCCCTTGTCTCGTTTCCACCGTGGATTTGGTCCGCGGAGAGCGTTTGCATCAGGCATTGGAATTGTCTTTGTTCCAGCAGGACGATAATTGTTGTTTCTCATTAAAATGAGACTGTTCTTCTCGTCTAGTAAAAGCTGGGTGATGAGCTCGGAAAACTTGGTGAACTTAGACTGACGGTATTGCTTCTGGAGCAAGTTGTCAGTGGAAGGGAATGTGGTGTATGTTTTCTCCAATAGATCACTGTCGGTTAATATCTCACCGCAGTATTGGAGAAGTGATCGAATCCTGCAGACTTCATTGTTGTAATCAGTTACACTCTTGAAGTCTTGGAAACGCAGGTTTAACCAGTCATGGCGCGCTTCAGGCAGCCATATGGTCTTCTGGTAGTCGAAGCGCTCTTTCAGAGAGTCCCATAGCGTCTTCGGCGAGGAGATTTCAATGAACTCCGCCTTCATGGCGTCAGATAAATGTCTGCGGAATAGAATCATCGCTTTGGCGTTCATTGAGCGAGTGACTTCCACTTCACGCTCTTCCTCGTTATAGATGACGTCCAAGAGGCCCTGCGCATCTAGATGGTTCTGGATGTCTTGCGTCCAGTCCAAATAGTTCTTGCCAGAGGCTTCAAGGATGGAAAAATCAATCTTGATCGACATTTTTCTACAACAGGAGAAAAAATCTTGATCAGTCAACATATAAAACAACAGGTTTATATGGATTTGGTTTGTATAAGCAACAACAAACAATCGTAAATAAAACCAACGGTTTTGAAAAAAAACATTTTTTTTTATAAAATTTTTATTATATCGATCGACGGGCCGATACAGAGAGTTCAATTATTTTCTTATAAAAATGCATAATTATAAATACAATTTGAGCAAAAAAATATTCGATCAACCCCTTTCAGTAGCTCTACGTGAATATGACCAGGCGAGAAAATGAGGGAGGAGGGTCACCGATGACCTCTTAAGAACCAAGCCCCAAGTTCTTTCTGGCATCATACCCAAATAGGTGAGCCTATCCAGAGAGACTTCGTAAACTTTTTTTTTCAAATGTAAGAATAAATAAGATTTTTCAAGAAATTCACACTATTTGCGAACTGTGCAAAATAGGTGACAATTTAGTGCGTGCTCAAAATGAGCGTTGCCTTTGAAAAATTATTAGCCAAAAAAAAATTATTTTGGAAGGCCCAAATTTGACGGTGCCAGAATTTGTTTATGTAGCCAAGATAATTTTTCAAGATTTTCCGTTATTACGTTACAAAAAAACGTACAACATAAACAAGCAATAACACACAAAAGAATTGGTGCCTAAGCAAGCGGCACCAAAAAAATGTCAACTATTTTTCCGACGTCTAATGAAGCGATGCCAAAAAAATAGCGAGAAAAAAAATACAATTTTACTACCCATCTGTTACAATAATTTACTAAGTAACATAAAGAAAAAAAATGCTACTGAGGTGCTTGGCAGGGCGCAGATGGCACTGAGGTGCTCGCCGGGGCTCTCCAAATCCATCATTATCAAAAAAATGTTAGCATTTAAATTTTCTTCGTCAACATGAAAAAAAAACTTCAAAAAAAAATTATTTTTTCAGAAAAAAAAAACTAACAAATATTTTGTTGGGATAAATACTATTTAAACAAAAAAAATTCTGAAATTGTCAGTTTAAAAATTTCAGAAAAATATCTTTTACCAAAATATATACAACAGATTATTTGATAAACACGCCAAAGTATATTTTGATTAAAAAAAATTTGAACAAAATATTGTGTTTTACCAAAGTATATTTTTGTAACAAAATTTCTGTAACAAAATATATTGCTGTAACAAAATATATTTGATAAAAAAATTTACTCGTATATATTTTTCAAAAAAAAATTCCTGAGTATATATTACGAAAGCTTCTACTACTCTTAAAAATCACACACTTCATTTCTTAAACAGTAAGTATGTCCAAATTCATGTTGGGAACGGAATTCAGATGAAAAATAAATTTCGTGACGACTGAAATAAGTCGAAAACATCATGCAATACACAATCGAACCATCGTAAACATAGAATTTTTATGTGAACCATGAAGAGTCTAAGTAGAAGACGAAAAAATTCACTAGACGAATAGAAGAGAAAAAAAATCACTCAACTATAATTTTTCCTACCGATCTCAGAAACTTAGAAAATGGACCAACCACAACTACTCAAAATGAAGAGTATATTAACAATTTTTTTTTACCTTTCTTACCTTATGGTGAAAGAAAGTGAGAAAACGATCGGTACGTCGGGTCTCCGACGTTGCACGAACAAGATGCTGATAACGTGTTGTGTGGACAATTAGCTCAACCTCTCAATGTATATCAATATATCTCAAAATGTGTCTCTACAAGCCATCCCAACCTCTCTTTATATAGGGAGAGAGAGGTTGGGAGTTACAAAGTAAAAAGTCACTTGGGAGTTACAAAGGTGAAGAGGTACTTGGGAACATGAAGGATTACCATGAGTTACAACAACTCTGAAATTTTGACAAGCTTCTACCCAATTATTAAGTGTTTAATGATACAATACTAAATAATTAAACAACTGACTAATGTAGCATAATGACTACATATCTATACTGATATATAATATAAAAAGTTGGACTTAACCATAATTTTTTTTTCCTGCAAATATTTTCTTGTTCAATTTATACGACTATATAATAGAAAAAGTGAACTTCACCGTCAACTTTTTTCCTCCAATTATGTGCTTGAACTTTTTTCCTCCAATTATGTGCTTGTAAAAAATTTATTAAATAAAATGGTCATTAGAATAAGAGGGACAATTAAGCAAGTTTGAATAAGAGAGGTGCTCATAATAATTACATCTATATAGTACATTTTCAAATTTTAAATCTACATATCTAAAAAATTGAACTTATTTCTTCTAGGAATTTGATGAGTCTCATGAAAGTGTAATTATAGAAGCACATGCATTAACTATTTCCAGAACAAGTGTTTGTCATTTTTCAGAACATGTAAAATATATTAATTTATGTAGGTTCCAACTCATCTTAAATGATTTCAACTATTACTTAGGCCTCGTTTTGTTCGCGGAATCATGAAATTGAAAAAATAATTACTTTTATATGTTTGGATGCGAAAGGAATCGAAGAGAAAAAAAAAATTCAATGGAAAAAAAAAATCAGGAAGGAAAAAAATTTCATCCATTAAGGAATCACTTTCCCACATTGAAGTATTCACTTTCTTTTCAAAAAAAAAAAAAATAACATTTCCAAACATCGGAAAGGAAAATCAATTGGAATCATAAAATACCAAAGGAAAGAAATTGAGGCATCTTTTGGTTCGCAGAATCTTCGGGTTGGGAAAAGAAAGTAAGGAAAGTAATTACTTTTCTATGTTTGGGTAGCAAAGGAATTGAGGAGGAAAGGAAAGTAATTCTCAATGGACGAAAAATTAGGAAAAAAAAGTGATTCCATCCATCTAAGCGAGAAATCACTTTCCCACATTGAAGTAATGACTTTCCTTTCAAATTTTTTGGCACTTCCAAACATCGGAAAGAAAAATCAATGGGAAATAAAATTCTCAAAGGAAATGAAATGACAAGGAATTGATTTCCTTTCCCTTCCATTCCGCGAGAGAGGGTGGGGTCAGGGGGGCTGGGGGATCACCGGCGAGGGGGGGGTGGGGGGGGGGGGGGGGGGGGGGGGGGGGGGGCTGGGGGCTCACCGGAGCCGACGCCGCCGGGGGGGATGGGGGATTATTTTAGGTATAAATTTTTTAAAATTTGGCTGGAAGGGCCTAATCGAACGGATTTGTAATCTAAGGAGGGGTAAACTGCCAAAAAATTCTAAAAGGTCTTTCTACGCAAAAGGCGTATATTTAACGAGGGTTCTTTTTGCAATTTACCCTTAAAAATACATATAAAATACATACTAGTTAACTGTAAAATGAGTGCATTTTAACAGTATTATCATGAGAAATAATCTAAGAAGCCCTGTGGGCCTGACCCGGACTAAAATTTAGTTCGGTACATCACACAAATGAACAATGTTTGAATAGGAGATGATTAATATCTAACCAGCAAAAGTATGCTGCTGTACTTTTTTGACAACACTAGTACAAGAATTAGTAAGCAAAACTGGGAAACACATACAAGCTTGATACCTGGATTTCCAGATAAGCAGCTAAATATATCGTGCTTTTCAAATTATTCTAACAATATAACTAAAAGGGGATGTGAATGGTGCACTGCATAGCAATCTGCTGCTGCACCCAACAGTTGCCTCCAAAACTGTATCAACATACTTTGATGGTACCCAAATAATTTGTACAGAAACCACCACCACTTGTAATCTATTGCAGGGATCAAGAAGATGATGCACTTATCCGAATTCTCAAACATACTGAACTCGCATCGGTTCCTGCTCCGCTTGCTGAGCTTCCTTCATTCCCCCGCAAGAAGTCTCGATGGAACTCATCAGCCAATTTCTACGAAGCTGCCACACATGGTTTATTTGAAAGACGTGATTTTCCTCGCTAAGTTAGTAATCTTCCAAGAGAGAGAATACTGGAATCCCTTTACTGGAGAAGCTTGAACACTTGACATGGAGCTCTTTGCCCACCTTAAAATCCCTTCTGCCATTGACCTGAAAATAGCAACAGCTTTCTTAGCTCCAGTTGGTGTCATAGCAGCAGGCAGTAAAATATATATATATAAAGGGGCTTCGAAACGGCTCAATCATGAGTCGTCTAAGCCGTGTATATCATCAACCATTTTCTTTAAAAAAAAATTGTAAAAATTTGTTGAAAAAGGTTTAGATTTGTTAAATATATTCAAAATGGGGAATCAAACTCAACCAAACAAGAAGAAAACCTCCCACTTTAACAACGTGAGCTGGAAAATATATTTGATTATAATTGGATAATATTTTTATTATACGTTATCACACGTGCAAAGCACGTGCATTTACTAATATATATAAGGGCGGAACTAAGGAAGGGCTGGGGTGGGCTCCAGCCCACCCCAAAAAAAAAAGATTTTTTTTTCATATATAATTTTTTTGGGTAATTTTTTGTAGGTCCGGCTATATCTAGCCCACCCTAATCCACTCCAGCCCACCCCACTTCTGAAGGCTCCTACATTGGAGCAACTATGAAAATGTACAGAAGCAATTCATAAAGAAAACGTAAAGATGTAATTCCTCTACATCTGAAGCAATGTTGTCGGTATACCTCAAATTTGTACATTCCTCGCAACCCTCCACCCAACTCGAGTACCAGCCCATGGGCACGTATCTGGTGTACTTTTGCTGTAACTCTGTCTCCCAGCTTCAAGGAGCCAGCATGGACTTTCGTTGTGCCGTTCATTTTAGACTCATTGGCTCCATTATCTTGCTTTACCACAATTTTCAACAAAGCTTCAACTTGTTCTTTACTTGGACTGGTATCCTTGGGTTCAGTATATTTCTTCACTGGTGTCTGCTTCCGCAAGGTTGCAGCTTTGCTACCAGAGGAACCACTTTTAGAGCTTGGAAAGCCACCAGCTTTATTCTTCGATAAGGATGATTGATAAGGCCTAGGAGAAGATTTTGTACTGTTTGCAGACTTCTGGAATTTCTGACCTAAAGCAGTATCCTCAGCATCACATTCTGCAGCACTTCGGATTACTATTGATGGTGAAGATATGACAGGATCTGCCTTGTCACCCCAAGTCTCCTTTATACTGACTGATGACTCAGCTCCTTCTGCAGAATCCAAAACATCGACCGCAGGTTTCGCGCAAGCAACAAAATCTTGGCATTCTGA
>JANAVB010041017.1:4552736-4590236 GCA_029216955.1 Iris pallida
AGGCAAGCAGTATATGCTCTAACTCCAGGTGTGTTAATGAGACAGATATATGCACATTTTCTATGCATTTACCATTAATTTAACAAGGAAAATGACCATTCTCCGCGTCAGAAAGACGGAGAATAGTCATTCTCCGTGTGTTTTAACACGACATTCTCCGTCCTGCATAGAACGGAGAATAGCATTCTCCGTTAGCTTTTGAACGGAGAATGGTATTATCCGTCTTGCATAGAACGGAGAATGATTTAGCTTTTGAACGGAGAATGACTATTATCCTTATGAGAATGCACTTATTTTTAATAATTTTGTGAATTGACCTAATTCTTTATTAATTATTTGTTTTTCTGTATAAAGGTGGGTATAGACAAGCAATCAAGAAGATTTATGATCTGAATTGTGGTCATGTTGTGAATTGGATGAATAAACAAAAACCTGAACACTGGTCAAACGCATTCTTCCCGGGATGTAGATACGGTGAGGTTGCTTCTAGTTGTGCAGAGTCATTCAATGCATGGATAAAGGCTGAGAAGAAATTGCCTATATCAGCAATTGTAAATGTCATCCGTGTGAAGATGATGAAGATGATTTCGGATCGCCACAAGGATGCAATTGGTTTGAATAGCAAATTGACTCCATACGCTGAGGATATGCTGAAGCAGCTTACAGATGATGGCATGTGTTATAGGGTATATCGGTCCGGTGATTTCGAATTTGAGGTGATCGCAGATACTTCCTCCCATATGGTGAATCTTCTTGATTGTCATTGTAGTTGTCGTAGATGGAAGGTATATGGATTCCCATGCAGCCATGCAATACAATGCATCAGAGTTGGTTCAGATAAATCTGTTTACGACTTTGTGGAACAGTATTGGACATCAGATTATTACCGGAAGTTATATTCATGTGCTATTCGTCCAGTTCCAGATTGTGAAAAACAGTTTGAAAATAATCCCACTGATGTTGTTCTACCCCCTGTTCCGAAACGTGGTCCTGGACGACCAAAAGCGGACCGTTACAAGAGCAAATATGAGAACAAGGGAAAAGAGAAGAGAAAGATAAGGTGCCAGAATTGTTTTGAATTATGCAATCACAATCGCAACACTTGTCCTCTGCCTCCACGTGCTGATACGGTGGTCGAGGGGGCAGCGCCCCCTCGTTAATACATACACATATATTCCTTCTTTTATATAACTGGAAATTGTTTTTTGAATACATATCTTACATTTTTTTATATCAATGGTAATAGTTTGAACTCTGTGTATTTGATGTTTCACATATATATTAACAGCATAAGAACTTATTATCCTTTATACTCTCTGACTTTATAATGTATTGAATGACCATTCTCCGTGTGTTTTAACACGGAGAATAATCATTCTCCGTTTTAGATACACGGATAATGGTTATTTTAAGGTCGAAATATACAGAAAGGGCATTCTCCGTTTCAAAATATACGGAGAATGATATTCTCCGTCTATTTTGACACGGAGAATGACATTCTCCGTTTTATATACACGGAGAATGGTTATTTATAAGTAAAAATACAAAGATAATGTAATTCTCCGTGTATTTTAAGACGGAGAATGGCATTATCCGTCTATTTTGACACGGAGAATGACATTCTCCGTCTATTTTGACACGGACAATGTTCATTTCTAGGTCAAAAACGCAGAAAATGTCATACTCCGTGTATTTTAACACGGAGAATGGCATTATCCGCGTTAGTAAGACGGAGAATTTTCATTCTCCGTTTTATATACACGGAGAATGGTTATTTATAAGTCAAAATACAAAGATAATGTAATTCTCCATGTATTTTAAGACGGAGAATGGCATTATCCGTCTATTTTGACACGGAGAATGACATTCTCCGTCTATTTTGACACGGACAATGTTCATTTCTAGGTCAAAAAAACGCAGAAAATGTCATACTCCGTGTATTTTAACACGGAGAATAGCATTCTCCGCGTTAGTAAGACGGAGAATGTTCATTCTCAGGACAAAATACACAGAAAATGGTATTCTCCGTGTGTTTTGACACGGAGAATGAGCATTCTCCGTCTCATATTAAACGGAGAATGTCCATTTCTAGTTCCAAATACACAGAGAATGACATTATAGGTTTGCATTAACACAGATAATGACATTATAGGTTTGAATCAAACAACAGAACTTTAACAAAGCAGATTTACATATATAGAACAATGTAAATTAGTCGAAAAATTAAATTTCATTACAAAGGACAACAAATACATTACAAAAGAAACCTGACAAACAGAATATATATAAGGAATTTGTTAGCCAATTTACATTGTCATTTTCTTTTATGGTACAAAAAGAACTGCACAGTCACTCATAAGCAAAAGCTTAGCCAAATTTAACCTTCTCTTTACAATAATATCGTGAACTGCTTTGTTTGTTCTCTTTTGTAAATCAAATGGAGCTTTCGACAAATTTTCAATAAAATATGCAACATACAGCAGGCAGCTGGGTGATAGTTGCTGTGGGCAATCTTTGCAAACCTTGAGCTCTGATGTTTCATATTCCTGGATTGCTGGAATTTTATTCCTCATCAATGCAATCTTATTTATTATAATTGGCTCGATTTTATTCTTCATGTATTTTGCATCCTCGATCCCCTTAGCGTCCGTGTTTTTCCGCAATGAGTTGTAGTGCGTCCAAACATAGGAGCTGAAGTTGAATGCCAACAGTGTATAGTGTTTATTATCCTCACGGAAGAGTGGCACGAATAGCCATTCAATGTCATCCTCCAGCTCCATGATAAAATCTTCTATATCAGTTTTGAAATTGTATATTGCTCCAGATGTTGGATTTTTTTCATCGACATACTGGACAGTACTCTGTTTTCCAGAAGAAGAAAAAAAACAAAAAATAATATCATGAGTTAGTTTTTTACAACACTATTAGTAGCTGTACACATTAATATTTATTTTTCAGTTTTGATTCTTACCAATGAATGGGGCATCATGATTGCAGACCATTTACATTGTGCACCCTGCGAGCTTGACTGAATGTTCTGCCTTAATTCGGCTTGAATTTCGTTCATAAGCTTTATTAAGTAGTTCATAATACCGGCTTCTATTTCCTCCTCATTTAGCATGTCTTGAAAATCTTTAGCATTTAACAACATGCTGACATCATTGTTTCTTCTTCTTATTTTACAATTTTCTGGAGCATTTGGAACGTACAGGTATACATTATCACTGCACATAAATTTAGTTTCGATTATGTTAATAATATAGGCTAATGATATAATTGCATAAAAAATAACTCCAATAGAGAATGATTATTCTCCATTATGAATTGGACGGAGAATGTATATTCTCCGTTTTAAATGGGACGGAGAATGATCATTCTCCGTTATGAATTGGACGGAGAATGATCATTTTCCCTTGTGAATTGTACAGAAATTGATTCAAGTTTAGAATACTTACGTTGGAGACATCCTTCTTGGGTATACGATGCTCCTGTATAGTTGCTTCAGCTGATCGTCTGCAAGGTTCCAAAGTCTGAGTTTTGGACATTGCATCAGCATTTTTCCCTCTTTAACTAGCTTGACTGTTTGAGGAGATTCTTCTTCAAGTTCTTCAGGAGCTGACATCTCCTTTTTATTGTCTACCTTCTCGGGACTGGAAGGAGCTTTTTTTTTCCCACCAGGAGCTACTTTCTTACTGGGACTGGAAGGAGCTTTTCTTTTCCGACCAGGAGCTGCCTTCTTACTTGTTGTAGCATCAGATGTTTTCTTCTTTTCCAATGTAGTAAAATCATCATCCGCTGCAGCATTTGATTGTTTTTTAGTCCCAGCAGGTTCTCTTGCTCTTGTGTAATGCTTTTGGGGAACTGCTTGAGTCTCCCCACTTTGCAATGCTTTAGCCATTGCTTCGAGGTTAACAATTGTATCATTCTTCTGTTTGATTTCGTCATTCAACGATGCAACTTCCTCTAGAAGTTTGTTGTTATCATTATTGAGCTTTTCATTCTCTTTTTTGAGATCCTCTGTCATTTTCACTGATATAAAAAACAAACAACAACAAGAGGTATGATGTCAATATTATATAATCTTCTTTTTAAAAACAATGAAAAATATTATTATCCGTTTACTTTAATCCGGAGAATGTCCATTCTCCGTGTCAAATTAAACGGAGAATGACCATTCTCTGTTAGACTTACAAGGAGGAAGGTCATTCTCCGGATCAAAATAGACGGAGAATGACGTTCTCCGTGTCAAAATAGACGGAGAACGTCATTCTCCGCGTCAAAACAGACGGAGAATGTCATTCTCCGTGTCAAAAAAGACGGAGAATGTCATTCTCCGCGTCAAAATAGACGAAGAATATCATTCTCCGTGTTAAGCTAAACGGAGAATGGCCATTTCTATGTCAAAATACAGAAAATGTCATTCTCCGTGTTAAAATACTAGCGGAGAATGTCATTCTCCGTATTAAAATACACGGAGAATGACATTCTCCGTGTTAGAAACACACGGAGAATGGCATTTTCTAGGTCAAAACACACAGAAAACGTCATTCTCCGTGTACTTTGACACGGAGAATGGTCATTCTCCTTGTCAAAATAGACGGAGAACGTCATTCTCCGCGTCAAAACAGACGGAGAATGTCAATCTTCGTGTTAAGCTAAACGGAGAATGGCCATTTCTATGTCAAAATACAGAAAATGTCATTCTCCGTGTTAAAATACTAGCGGAGAATGTCATTCTCCGTATTAAAATACACGGAGAATGTCATTCTAAGTGTGTTTTAACACGGAGAATGGCATTTTCTAGGTCAAAACACACAGAAAACGTTATTCTCCGTGTACTTTGACACGGAGAATGGTCATTCTCCTTGTTAGATACAGATAATTACAGATTAAAATAGACAAAAAATAGAAAATTTTACCTTTTAGAAGTAGCTCTTCAACACGTTGACGAAGCTTCTCATTATCAGCAGTAAGCTCAGATTTCTGCTTTCTCAGGGAGTCTAGTTCCTGTTCCGACCCCTGTGCCTCCAGTTCTTCAACTCTCTTACGGAGTTTCTCATTATCATCAATAAGGAGCGATTTCTCGTTCCTTAAAGAGTCTAACTCCTTTTCCAAGCCACCAGTAACGAGCCCCACAGCACGTTGTTGGGCTACATCTGCCTCTAGTTGCTGGGCTCTTTCTTGGAGTTGCTCATTCTCAGCGATAAGCTGAGATTTCTCCTGCAAGACACGCAACATATCTACATTATCAGCTGTATTTGTTGCTGGTGCTTGGGCTTCATTTTGTTGTTCTTCTTGATCAACAGAATTATCTACATCTTCTATACAGTGCTGCTCTGCTGGGACTTCTACTTCTTCAACATTCAATGCAACAAGATCTTTGAATATCAAATCCGAATTCATTTGAGCACCTTGATATTCATTTTTGAGGAAGATCGAGATTCTATTCCCATCCCATGTATCGAATCTCGGAGATGCGATTGTTGGTTTGCACTTTCTCTCTATCAGTTGACTGTGCTCTGCAAACCAATACAAGAAGTATATCGTACAACCTTCAATCTTCTTGTACAATATTTCAACATCACCATCTTCATCTTTTGTAACAGCCCTCTTTATGCTGTCCATGACGTACCCCAGAATTATTCGTGGCCAACAGATGCTTTTTATAACATCTGTGCTCTCCACCAGAGCGAAGAACTTGTACGGCAAGTTCGACCCACCCATTCTGGTGAAGAATGCTGTTTGGCACAAGTTGAATACTATTAACTTGGCCAATTCATCAGGACTTGCATTTCTGTCCCCCAACAGCTCTAAGATCCTTTTCTTAACTTCTGCGTTTGAGACTTCAGCATTTTTTCCCTTGGAATTTTTCAGCAATCTTTTGAAGTGTTCTGTACACATGCTGAATGAGTCTGCTTGTGGGGGGGTCTTCTGTTTTTCAGTGATGATCTTTAAATACTTCTCATCAACTTCTTTGTCATCATTCATTGGCAGACCGAAAATGGTTGCCATCTCATCAGCAGTTGGTGCTACCTTGACACTGCTGCTCAATTGAAAATATCCAATGCCATCTTCTTCCAAATAAGTCCCCATCAAGTTCTCCAGACCTTGTGTGACTTTAGATAGTTCTATCTTTTTCACCTTGGATCTGTAGAATACATCTACAAAATTGTAGAATCCAACATTCTTCAAGCTTTCAACAACTGCTTCAGGCAAATGGCCAAACTTTTCCTTCACCTCATCCATAAGAGAGTATTGGGGTGAATGTTGCACGGAAAAGTCTTTCTTCTTTGTTCCTGACAGTTTTTTTCCTAAAAAAACAACAATTAGGTTTACGTCAACATTCTTCTTTATTATAATAAGGAGAGTCATTCTCCGTTTTATATGAGACGGAGAATGTAATTCTCCGTATCAAAATAGACGGAGAATGGCATTCTCCGTTTTGTATTAACACGGGGAATGCCATTCTCCGTGTCAAAATGGACGGATAATGTCATTCTCCGTTTTGTATTAAAACGGAGAATGGCGTTCTCCGTTTTGTATTAACACGGGGAATGATCATCTCTAGGTCAACATACAAGGGAAAATGGCATTCTCCGCGTGTTTTAAAACGGAGAATGACATTCTCCGTGTCAGTAAGACGGAGAATGCTCATTCTCTAGGTCAAAACACAAAGAGAATGGCATTCTCCGTCTATTTTGACCCGGAGAATGTTCATTTCTCTAGGTTAATGCGAGGGAGAATGCCATTCTCCGTCTATTTTGACCCGGAGAATGACATTCTCCGCGTCAGTAAGACGGAGAATGTTCATTCTATAGGTCAAAAACACAGAAAATGACATTCTCCGTTTTGTATTAACACGGAGAATGCCATTCTCCGTTTTAAAATAGACGGATAATGGCATTTCTAGTTCAAATGACACAGAAAGGGCATCCTCCGTGTATTTTATAGACGGAGAATGATCATTTTCATTTGCCGCGTCAATATAAACGGAGAATGAACAAGACTCAAAGTTTTACCTTTTTTCTTCCCTTCTTCTTGATCTTCTTCTTCTCCCCCCCTGCTACTTCTTGTTCTTGTTGTTCTCCGTGTTCTTGTTCTTCTACTGCTTCTTGCACTTCTTTTTCTTTTGGAGCATTTCGTCTACGAGCAACCTTCTTAAATTTCTTCCCTCCTTTATCTTGTTTTCCAACAACTACTTCTTCTCCTTCTCTAACTCGGTCTACATCCATTGCTGATGATTGCGACATTGTGATGGAGATTCGCTGGCGATTTCTTGTAAGAAATTTCTAAGATTTTGGAGGAGATGACCTAAAATCGCAAGCGAACAGAGTATGGAAGAGGAGGGAGCGATAGAAACACTTTTTTGAAGAGTCTCTTGGTTTTGTATCTTCTGGAATCGAACCGTTTTTCTGAAGAGTTGCTGGGTTTGTTGATATTCTTAATAAATTAGAAGGGCAAAAGGGTCATGCCGTGCCCTTTTATATATTTTTAAGTTAATGCTGGGCACGCGATGAAAGTTTATTTTGGGGTGGGTTTTTCATAAAACTTTTTAAATTTTTGGGCATTTCATAAATTTTTCCTATATATATATATATATATATATATATATATATATATATATATATATATAAGAGGTGATTGTTCATGTTCGCTCCTACCGGGATTCGAACACTGCCACCAGGGTCTTATGTCTCTGCTCTAGCCACATGAGCTATCAAGTCTTGACTATATATATATATATATATATATATATATATATATAGGCTTTCCCCTCTTCACCAGACACTTAAGCCTAAGATCTCACATATACTATATGCAGATAGTGTCCTAGTCTTTGCTAAGACTAATGTGGAATCTGTGGTAGCCATAAGGGCTTGTTTGGTAAAATGGATTTGCGTTTGGAAATCCAAAATTCAAATCCAAATTCAAATCATGAATTTCTAAATCCAAATCTAAATCTAAATCCAACTCCAACTCCAACCAAACATAGGATTTGGTAAATTATTAATTAGCTATTATAATTATAATTATAGTTATGAATAATAATTAAATTATTATTATCATTAATAAAAAATAAATAAATTATTAATTAAGATATAATGGTGATTAATAAATTATTAATTAAGATATAATGATGATTATAATGACGAATAATAAATTATTACTTAGCTATTATAATTATAGTTATGATTAATAATTAAATTATTATTATAATAAATAAATAAATTATTAATTAGCTATTATAATTATAATTATAGTTATGATTAATAATTAAATTATTATTATTTTTATGATAATAGTTAAGATTAATAAATTATTAATTAAGATATAATGATGATTATAATGATGATTAATAAATTATTAATTAAAATTTTAATAATATATTAATTATTAAATTATTAAAAAGTAAATTATTAATTCCGATGATAATTTATGATAACTAACTATTAGTTATTTTTTGTTAAAATAATAACTAATTTTTAGTTGTAAATTTTTTAAAAATAATAATAATAATGACTAACTTTAATTAACTGTTAGATAATTTTTAATTAACTATAAATTAAATATTTTAAAAATAGTAATTATAAATTAATATAATGATAATTAATAAATTATTATAATATAATAATTATTAAATATGATTATAATTGTGATTAAAATATTATTAATTAAGATTATAATAAAATAGTAATTAACGAACTATTAATTAATATTATAATAAGACTAATAAATTATTAATTATGATTATAATTGGATATTAATTAATAAATTATTAATTAAGATTATAGTTATAATTAATAAATTTATTATAATTATGATTAATAAAATTATTAATTATTAATTAATATTATTATAAAGTACTAAATAATAAAATTATTAATTAATAAATTATTAACTTAGATTATAATTATGATAACTAACTATTAGTTAATTTTTTATTAAAAATAATAACTAATTTTTATTTATAAAAAAATATATTTTAAAATAGTAGTAATGACTAATTTTTAATTAACTATTAGTTAATTTTGAATAAACTATAAATTAAATATTTTAACGAAATTATTAAAAAATAACTAATTTTTTCCTCCCAAATCCAACCTTTTTTCTTCCAAATCAAAATTTTGGATTTGGTCATACTTTCCATATCCAAATCAATTTTCAACCAAACATAGGATTCCATGGATTTGGCTCCAAATCCATAAAATCTTAAAATCCAACTCCAAATACGGTTTACCAAACGGGCCCTAAAACAATGTTTTGCACAACTAGAGGAGAGGTTGGGTTGGCTATGAACAATATGAAGAGTAAGGTATTCATTAGCAAATACTATAAGAATAAACCTATCATTACCCAGCTTTTGGGGATGGAGGGTTCCCTGGATATTGTAGGAATGTCATATTGCTCATATAAATCATTAGAGAGGGACTACAGACCAAGACTAGACTAGCTAAACATGGTGTTATTGGTGATACTCGGTATGTTCTTTGTTAGGCAGGGGAGGTGTCTTTGAATTATTTGTTCCTTCAATGTGGATACATTATGAAAATTCGACGTCCTATTTCCTGATCCTTGCAAATTTCATCCAACAATCAGCTTCTTGATACCATCAAGGAGATTCAAGGAAAACTCACTATAGATATACTGGAATTTATTCTAGATAAGCATGTTGTTAATACCACCATTTTGCATATCTGGCAAGAGAGGAACAAGAGAATCTTTAATAATGAGGCTGTCAAACCACAATGGTTGCTACAGAGGATAACTAGAGATGTTCAAGTCCTAATGCAGAAGTGCAGAAAGGAGTGGTAAAGAGAGTAGGACTGAAGAATGGTGTAAATTCCGGGGTATCCCAATTGTGTAACCCATGACTATATGTGTACTTGTAAACTTTTATATTGGTTACTTCAATAAAACTCTTACCTTAGCAAACAACACCCCCCCTCCCCCCCCCCCCCCCCCCCCCCACCCACACACAGCCTTTATGACCATAAGTGACCTTGTCTTGATATGCAACTTCCAGATGGATGTTTGTGTGAGGTATTATATGCATCGCATTAGAAATTAGGTCTCAGTTAGTTACCTATTATAGCACAACATCCAGATGTAGAACAAAATACAAACAACTAAGCTTTTGCAGACATGTGCAATGAGGCATAGTGTTAACAAGCTTCATCTGCAACTTCTTAAAGTAATTTATAAACAAATACATGCTGAAGATTACAACAAACCTGTTTCTCTTTCAATTCTTTTCCTGTGAGAACCTAGAGGCCCAAGCAAGCGTCGAAGAGCATCGTCGCTGAGCTTCAAAGTAACTATATAGGAAGTAGCAGCACAAATGGAACTATGACTCAGAGGACCAATAAGTATTTGGTAACTAACATAGAAGCAGGTTCCACTACAAAGAACAATGACCAACCTAATTGTGGGGCACCTCCAGCATTTGCGCTCCGTGGTGAGCTTATCTCCTGCTCCATGCGATCAAGGATTTGAATGCGACCCTTGCGAGCAGGTTCTAGACTCTCACAAATTATATCTAGCGGAATTCCAGCAGGTTTTATATCCAATTGAATTGCAGTAATTCCTGTCTTTGTTCCTGCAATTTTAAAGTCCATGTCCCCAAGGTGATCTTCAAGACCCTAGGATTAAAAAAGGACTGTTACATACACCTAAACACAGACGATTTTTCTAAGTTTCAAAAAGCCAAAAAAAAGGTGCATAACAGAAACAGAGAGGAGCATTAGGATTGGGAATGCAAAATGACGCAGAATTTAAATTATTTCTTGAAGAGAAGATTTAGGAGGATTCACCGTTGTCATGTTTCTAAATCCAATGTTTACCAAACTGATAAAAACAATGTTAATCACTACTGTTCTTACCAATATATCTGTCAGAATACGATAATTTTCAATCCTTCCAGTCGATCGATCTACTTCAGTAACAAGACCCACCGAAACACCTGCAACATGTTCCCTTAGTCCTATACCAGCATCCATTAATGCCATGCTTCCTACAGATAATAGTGGAATAACATTAGTAAAACCAAAATAAGACACTGACAAGATAAGAGATGGTAAAGAAACGAAAAGAGTCAAAACTCATTCTCCTAAATATGTGAAAAGTCATCATCGTCACCATCATAATGTCTAAAAGGTACATGTTTCAATATGTCAAACTCAGTTACACTGACACCATAACAGGCTATTTTTAATCGACATTTTCAACAACTACCCCTTTTAGAATAAAACTCAAAGGTCAGCAAACAAAATTTTTGCTTTACACTGTTCTCATGACAATATTGAAGAATAAAATGCATTTACTGCTCAGACCCTTGCACAAGTCACAAGGAGAGCAACAGATATATTGTATCTATGCACTAAAATGTGATCTCAATTAACTAGCATCATATAAACACTCAGCTGAAAAGGCCAATGGTAGCCTCTCAGCAAAAGGATGTTATTACCTCCACATACAGTTGCCATTGATGTTGAACCATCAGAAGCCATCACTTCTGAATTTATACGAACAGTATAAGGAAATTCATCCTCCGGAGGCAATACCGCAAGTAAAGCCTTCTCGGCAAGAGTTCCTAAAAAACAAGTCATAATGCACAAAAGATATCTGGTAAGCTTCTAAACAGTTTAATGCAGTGAAATAGAAAAATAGAGCAATGACCCTGCAGTTGATCCCATAGGCATAAGTAACAAGTATGTACAAAAAATGGACAGAATACCTTCGTATTCATCATCTAGCTTAAACAACTAATAGCAATTGGCTACTGCAGCAAAAGATACAATGATAAAAATTCAGCATGCATACATATGGAAACTAAAGAATGCTTTTCAAGTTGGAGGCAAATTGAGCTGTTGAGCTAAAATTGAGCTGTGGAGATGATATAGGTTATTGAGATATCACAGCTACATAATAATAGTATTTTTGGTGCACCCACTGAGGGAATTAGCAGGCATATATATATATATATATATATATATATATATATATAGGAAAAAGGGTAAATTTTATTCCAAACTCCACAAATAATCATACAATCAGGGTGGATTTCCACCCGTCAGGTGTCTATAGCTTTTACATCAAACTCAATGTTATGGAGGATGCCTATAGGAGGAGTGGTAAGCCCCTCGAAGATGCGCTGATTCCTTTCTCTCCATACATGCCAGACCGCTGCAGCCAGCCGAATCCTCGCGGTCTTGAACCAGACCAGCCCTCTCCCTCCTATATATATCGAATAATTTGGACAAATTTGATCCCTTAGTCGTAGAGGCGCAGCAAATTCACAGTAATAACTGATAACTAGATGTTGCTTAAGTACTGAGTGATAGTCATCTAAGCATTTTACAGAATACTGGCATATTCAAGTTCAAGCTACATGGTTATGTTGCTCATCAGTTGAGCGAAATGTAACAATTTGGGTTTACCCACTTAAGGGCCGACTATTCTCTTATACAAGGGATCTTGTTTGGGGAGCTTAAATTGTCCAATAATAAAAGTAAACTTTAAACAGCCATTAGAGGGTAAATGTTATAACTTATAAGATCCAGATGTGGCCATTGTAATGTCCAGTTATATAAGTAATATCCAGTGTCCCTACTGTAGTGTTGGATAATATGTTGGCATATTTCCCAAAATTTGCTTGTGTGCCCTAGTTGTCAGAAAACTATAAGGTGACGTAACATACTGAAAGAGTGCTGGGTCAATAAGGGGATGATATCAGATGATCTCCGGTTGATCATAATAAACAATTTTGCGGATGTTGATAGGTGGAATAAGCAATCCATCTACTATGGTCAACAAATCAAACTACCATAAATTCTACTAGCCAATTTTAGCCAAGAAGTTGCAGGCTATGTAGCACGGACACCAATATGACACAAAATGGATATAGTGACACTGACACAATGCCGTTTCTGGCGTCGTGTTTGTATCATGTGGGCAACAAACTTGGAGTATCTATGCTTGCTACACTGCAGGGAAGGAACACAGAGAGGAAGAAATTAAGTAAATCTTAGTGAATAAAAAGGAAAAAATGTGTCAAGTATTGTACATGTTGCAAGTAAATATGCAAAAAAGGAACAAATAAAAAAAAAAACCAATTGGTGAAACAAAGGTGGAAAAAAAACGAACAAGATGAAGGGTAAAAAGAAGATGTAATTTAAGAAGAAAATTCAATGATGTTATCAACAAGTATGTGATTCTAAAGATTTGAAAATAAAAAAGTCAATATAGAAGACTTAAATCTTACTATAGGATTCAAGGAAAAATGGAATGCATCTATTCAAGAACAAAGAAAAGGCTTTCTTACGAGTAAACTAGCAAAAACTTATACCATGTCCAACTTCACGCCTGTTTAATCCACCGCGCTTGCCAACTTCATTAATTGAGAATGGTGGGAAACTGTAATGAAGCATAAAACGCTTTGTTGGAGGGCCAACAATAGAGTCCAACTTTTGCGCATCCCCAGGAGCACCAAGGGTAACTGTGCATAGAACCTAGCATTTCATAAAACAGTTGTCAGCTAGAGAAGACGTAACAATGATAAGATATAGCTTTGAGTAATTTCATTTTTAATTCAAATAAATAAACTGAAAGAATATTGTTGCCAACATACCTGTGTGTCTCCACGCGAGAAAAGTGCAGATCCATGCAAGATTGGATATGTCCCAGCTTCACAATACAAAGGTCTAACTTCATCAAGTTGTCTACCATCCACTCTAAGACCCTTCTCAATAATTCTTTTACGGACAATCTAGATAATAAAGGCCAAAAAGTTCGATACAGAGTCATTTTATGAAAACACCTTGTAGAAGAATGATAAGCATGGGATTTTATAATTTAGGCTTAATTGCAACTTGATACCCTCAACTATTTGTGTTTTTCAACTTGATACCCTAAACTTTTTTACTCGACAACTTGATACCATCAACTATTTAATATTTTCAATTTAATACCCAAAATTTTAAAAAAGACAAAATTACCCCTCCCCTGCACTTTTCAACAGAATACAATCCCTCCCCCCCCCCCCCACCCCACCCCCAATTCAAAAAGGGACTTCTGTCAGTGTCCGTGGGCAACGCCATTCTTGATAATCTGGTATTGGATTCTCCTGACCGCATTATATGGACTCTATCCCCTCACGGCGAATTCTCGAATAATACCTACTGGGAGATGTACAGAACTCGGCATGCACTCTCCAAATGGTCGGACTTCTACCGGAACAAATTCATTCAGCCACGGATTGGGGCTTCCCTTTGGGTCCTCAGTCGGAACTCCATTCCGATGGAGGCTTGGCTGCGCACTATGGGATTCCGGTTGCCTTCTAAATGTGTCGCCTACTCCTTGCAATTTTCGGTCTTCAAATTGAGTAAGGATAATGACATACACATCAGCACTATCGAAACCTCATCTATCCCCTTACTTAACGCCATCAAAGGAAAGTCTTCTATTCCCTGGAATGATGTTTACATTTTCAGAAAAATCAAGAACCTTATTCCGCTTAATTGTGGTCTATCTTTGATTTTAAAAGTAGATGATGGCATGGCAAAAGCTTAATTGTGGTCCGCTTAATTGTGGTCCGATTAATTGGTAAGGTACTCGCTTAACCAATTAATAATGACCAATACATATCTACAGTGTTTCTTCCTCCAGGCCAAGTTTTGTTAATCGGACCGTTTAACCTTCAACAGGTCAGATTTAAAGTTAGGTTTGGTAAAAACTCGCAAGCAAATTAATAATGACCTAGGTGCGAGCAGAAATTCGTGTACACACATGGATTGGTCAGGGCAATTACTGGCCCAATTACAATTGACCAGGCCAAGTTTTGTTAACCGGCCCATTTAACCTTCAACAGATCAGATTTAAAGTTAGGATTGGTAAAAACTCGTAAGCCAGGCAACTAAAACCCGTATACTCACAACCCTCTTTCTATTCGCCATTTTTTTCCTTTTCCAATAAAATAATAATGGTATAGTATAGTTCCGTAATTTCTTTTCAATATTATTGAGTCTCTAAATTGTGGTTATCCTCTTCCTCTTTTTCTCCTTTTGTATTGTCAAATTTAACCTTTTCTATCAATGTTAGTTTTATTTATTTATGTTTGAGAATGGTGTAGGTTTCAAATTATGTTAAGTTATTGTTAAATTGAGCTATGACATATACATGATCTTATTTGTAAGCAATATTCCTTTTTTTAATTAGAAGAAGTATATGTATAACATCTAGTCTTAGTAATCAACAAGTAATCTAATTATTGTCCAGCCATGCAGCTATGACATATACATGATCTTATTTGTATGCATGTCTTGGTTGACAGCTGGTCATAAAACTACGTCAAATCTTGTTTGGAGCTTTCTTATGCTCCATACTCGTCCCCATTCCGATGGGTGAAGGCTTGGATGATAATGATGCGTGACACCGAGTCTTGGATAATAACTAGGTTCCTAAAAGTCCTGGAAAGGACATGCTTTGAAATAAATGTTACTCTTTGTCTATGTTACAGGTAAGGACATGGGGACACGGACATGGCACCTGTTTTGATGTGTCCTATTTAGAGTGTCTGTGGTGCATGTGATATGCGTACGACACGAAACGCCCCAAAATTTTGGAGTGTCCCTGCTTCCTAGCTTTTTGGTGTGTCAATTATGTTTTGTATTGCAAATGACCATGTCAAACAGTCAAATAACTTCACCATTTTTAGGTCCCTTTGAAACCTAGACATGAAAGGGCCATGTTCGACATGAGTACCGTGCCTTATCCATGTGAGACACGAATACCGTCCTCAGAGGAGTATCGTGCAACTTAGATGGAAACACGTTTATATTTCACTCACTGAAGAGGAAAAATCACTAGATATAGATTAAAAGAAACTTCGACCACTCTAAACATAACAATGTTCTTTACAACTTCTAACTTGAAAGCAAGGTAGTCAAAGGCACAAGGCGCACTTGAGTCGCAAATGGTCCATATAGTCACAGGTGCAAGGCGCACTTAAGGCGCGCGTTCGAGTGAAGCGAGACGCAAATATAAAAATAATAAAATTATAAATAAATAAATAAATAAATAAGTAGCTTAATATAAGAAATAAAACCAAATAACATATTAAACCATCAAAAACATGTTAAAATATAACCAAGTGAACTAGCAAAGCAACAGTAGCAGTCAACATTAGGAGTCAACAGAACTAACAAGAATTTGTACTCTCCCTACCATGCTTTTGGTAAAATTTAGTTTTTCCAATTCAACTGTAGCTAACTTTAGATATGGAAATGACTACCTCACTCCCTCTTGTAAGGGGTAAGAATTGTCTCCACGTCTCAAAGCTTTTTATACGGAGAAAAAACATAAGCGAGCATTTTCTTAGTTGCGCCTTCGAAGAAAGGCGCCTCGCCTAGTGAGGTGCGAGGCACGCCTTTGACTACCATGCTTGAAAGTCCTCTTCGGCATCCTAGACTCCCAGTGCTTGTCTATTTAGGACTAAGTCTGGCATCTCAAACTCATGTTCAAACTTGTTACCAGGAGATGGTTCTGAAAAAAAAAAAATCCAGGATGGTGGCACTGATACAAATTCTCAAACAACTCAATCAGCCCACTACGACTAGTACATTTGTATTAAAAACTAATAACATCTAATTCTCATATGTCAATCAATTAAGACCTATAATCATGGACATATACATATACATATGCTGTGGAGTGTCACTATTTAAGGAACCTTATCTTTAGTCAGTTGATCACAGATTCACAAGTCACACCAGAAACTTTCCCCCCAAAAAATTGACACATGGTATGGCTACCGTATATGGTACGTCTTTAGGCTAGTTTCAAAATAATACTTTGTAACAAAAATAAAATAAAAGTAATAATATTTTAGCATATCTTCCACTCCGGATGATCTACGAATGAATAAGAAAGAGAATTAGAGACACCAAACATTTCTATATCCCATTTCATATGATTCTGCACATGTCAGAAAGAAACAATTTAGATATTTATTTTCCATAATCTAATAATGCCAATCCTAAACTGTGAAATGGTTGTCCTTTTTGTGTTTTAAGTTCAACTTCAGTCTACCTCCTCCTCGGAGAACTTGGTTTAACGCTAGGTACGTCTTGCATGACAAAAAAGAGTATGTTCAATGATATAATGAAATGTTTGGTTGCTTTGGCATACGATCAGAAAGAATGAGCTTTTCTTTGTGTATATACATAGGCGAAGTCTGTTCTTCATATACGCAAGTAGTACAAAATGTTAGAAGTTGTAAGTACATTCTAGAATGGTTCTGTGCATATCATTTACATTTCAAAAGGTGCTCCAGTAAAATAACACGCTTTATTTTCTCACAAATCAAGAATCTAAATTGCTTAATTAAGGGAAAATTAAACATGCTAAAATAAAAGAAAATTTAAAGATATTTCTTAATTTACAGAAAGTAATATGAAGGACATCCAAGGTCATGCATGTCGAGCTTTTAAACTAGAGAGTGCCACAAAATTCATAGCCATTAATGGAACAAAGGTATGGATGCAGAGAAAGACGAAGGCTTTTAGAGAGACTTAAATACCCGTTTCCTCACTGTGTCAACTGCCTTTGGAAGAACCTTCAAACTATCTTCATCACACTCCTCTTGAAGTTGTGCTTTCACAGCTTGTGTTATGTTGTCCAAAGCTTCTCCTCGTTCAAACTAAAAGAATGGAGTATAATACATCATTAAAGAATATTTTCATAAGCCAAATAATGACTAACTAAGACTTAACAACCCTCTAATGTTAGGACTTAGGTCATAACATTCATGTCAATAAGGAAGATAAATGGATAAAAGTTCCACACAAAAAGAAAAGGGAAGATTGTTAAGCCAGAAGAATTATGTTTCGTTGCACCTTGCCATACGTTGAATCTGTAAAAACAGCCTCAATGGGTTCTTCTGCCAGGCTCTTAACCTTCTCTAGTGTCCTATCAGTGATCAATGACAACTTATATTCCTTCTTCAGTTTTCCAGCCTTTTCAGACAATCTAATTTGTGGTTCAATGTATTTGATAGCCTGAGGCCCACAACAAAATCATTAAAGCATAAGTCATTTGTAAAAAATATTAAACATGAGAGTATCAGATTGTTTAAACCTCATGATGTGCCAGCTTCAACCCAGTTTCTAAATCCTTTTCTGAAATCTCACGGGCCTGCACATCTATCATTAGGGTCTTATCCAGCGTACAGGCATACACCAAGTTGAGGTCGCTTAAGGTTAGCTGCATAATATACAACAAAATAGTAAAAGGCAATCCAAAGTACATGGTGCAAACATAAATATCAAAAAGTGAATACAAGTTCTGAAGACTCTATGGACAATGAAGATTAAATTTACACACGAGAAAAGGAAAAAAGAACTACTTCATGTGTTCCTATTTTTATGATGATAGTGGTAATATATTACCTCGTCCGTGGTTGGATTAAATACAAATTTTCCATCTATCCTCCCTACACGTATAACTCCAATAGGCCCGTTCCAGGGAATGTCTGATAACACAAGAGCAGTGGATGTAGCATTTGCTGCCATTACGTCTGGGTCGTGCTTTCCATCTGAAGAAAGAACACTTACCATGATCTGAAGAACAGAAATCAAAAGGACCAGATTCAGAGCTTGGCATCATTAGATGATGTAGACAACTATAAGTTATGCAAAAAGAGAACCTGGACATCATGGTAAAAGCCGGCAGGAAAAAGTGGGCGGATGGGTCTGTCAATAAGGCGACCACATAGAAGTTCCCGTTCCTTGGGAGCCCCCTCCCTCCGCATGAATGTTGTGGGTATAACACCTTGGGCATATTGTTTTTCTTGATAATCAACCTTGGAATAAGCAAACAATTCACAAGATCATGAGAAGAGCATATATGAGGTTGACAAACATCCAGTAATATATAAATGAACAACAAAATCAAGGGGAAAAGTTGATAGGATGTAATGATTTCATAAATTATAAGCATTTTGCATATAAAACTAAATCAAGTTAGCACAAAGAAATTAATTGTTACTAAATGCTAGCAAATATTCAATTTACACACTCTTAAGAGTCAATATGAGTAGAAGGCTAAGAAAGAAGTGTACTCTCTAATGTCATAACAAAGCATCTCTGACAATTGAAGTGCAACAGGACAGAGTTTCATAATGCCATTAACAAAGCTAAACAAAAGAAAAGGAGTAACATGTCTGACAGTAAATTCTGGAGACAGGCTTCATTTTTGTTGATGAAAAATAAGGCTCGGAATAATCTATGTTCCATAATCAATTTAAATTATATAAACACACACACACACACACACACACACACACACACATATATGAGGAGGGATCGGGATCCCCGCTCTTAAGCATCCCGTATGTTTCCCGAAACGGTAGACGTTGGATTGTATTTTTGACCGTTCAGATTAGATCCTTAAACTATCCAATTTCTTGCGATATTTTGATCTAATCTGAACGGTCAAAAAAATACAATCCAACGACTGCTATTTCGGGGAACATGCGGAATGCTTAAGAGCGGGAATCCCGATCTCTCTCTCTATATATATATGTGTGTGTGTGTGTGTGTGTGTGTGTGTGTGTGTGTGTGTGTGCGCGCGCGCATTATCTTGTTCCCAACTAAGTTGTGTACGTGAAGAATCAGTGTGCTAATCACATCTATTTCCTAAAACAACAACGAAGCCTTTATCACATTTTTTGTCGTCGGCACATCTATTCCTAAAAGCATAGACATATAATTCAGTGGTAAGGTATTATAAAAACTTTTGGGATGGTGAAACAAGATTGGAAAGAGGACAACACCCCCCCCCCCTCCCAACACCCCACACACATCCCTACCCCCACACCCACCACACACACACGAAAATACAGAGTAAGCCCCCTAACTCCTGAAATATCTGCAGTTGGGCAGCTTTTTCAGAGTTACAATTCCTCTCTCCCAAACACAACTCTATGGAGAGGGTCAAGATGTACACATCCTTACACCCATATGTAGGGAGAGGTTGCTTCCATGTTTACAGTTTTCTTTGAGATTTCTACAATTTCCAGCATCTATTGTAATTACAAGATCAGGGCTGATCATCATAGGATCTCGGTCTGCTTAGGAACATTGGCGATCAAACATATCACAGACCTTGTCCCTATTATGCAACGGCACGGGTGGCAATGACCTTGATTGCATCAAGCTCATAGTGTCATCATAGTTGATCTCATCCTGATCACAGACATTCGCAACTGGATAGTTGTCAATCTCATTCGTATCTCCATCACGACCAAGATAATTGTGATCATGCTTTAGTTGAACACCTACAGCATCTAAATCATGTTAACACTTCTGGCCTGGGCTTGGGGCCAAGACCTTAATTACACGCCAAGTTTCTTGTCCTGGATATCATAATGCTCAAAAAGTAGGGTACAAAGAATGAAATCCCATGATGTCTTTAAAAAAAAACTAAATAGAAGGAATCCAAATACCCCAAAAATTAGGGATAATAATCACAAAATGTAGTGGATAAAGGCTTCATATTTGTCGTTGTGGCATAAGGTTTCATGATACTCAAACAAACATCATATCATACACATTAATCCACACAATAACAAAGTATATGCATTTTTCTCATAGAAGCTATGCATAAACAGTATAATACGCAATCATATCTAGTCCTAAAAACATATTTTAATAATTGAGTCATAAGGTAGGTATAGAAACTTTAAGGAGGGAAAAGACGATGCATTTTGCATTGAGATTACTAAAATTCCTAGCATCCATCGTGAGAAAATTATAACTTTAATTCAATGATGCAAACGTTTCGTATCATTCGCTTATTATTCCACTATGTTGCACGGATAATCCTCCGTATCCATGTAATACCAATATGTCACACATAGTGCACATTATACTTCTCTACATTCATGTGGGATATGGTCCCCAATGTCTAAGCTTTAAATGGATCCAAAACAATTGGAAGTGATTTTGCATGGTCGTGATTGTGCCAAACAAAATTTAGAAGGAGAAAGTAACATTCCTTTGCAGTCAATGATCCAGAACCTTTTGGAATCTAGTTATTATTCAATTCATACTAAAAATATATATTATTAAGATCTAATGTATATAATATGTATATAAATATGTTTTCATAAGCGTATGTAATTGTATCCATGTCTTACCATATCCCAAAAACATTAAAATATTTGTATTTCAAATGCACACCTATGTCGTATCTGAATCTGTATTCGTGTTTGTGCATAACTCATACTCCATAATATAATATGCATTCTTTTATTGCCAAACATGTTATATATACAAAGTATCAATATGCAATTCATAATTATTGCTACAATCGTCTAGAAATGTTTATAAACAAACATGTTAGACTGGGATGAAATTTCAATTGAGAAAGTTTTGGATCATAAAAATTAAACTTTGTTGAGATTCCTACAATTATTGGACACGAGCAGTGTAGATCAAAGATGCATCGGTTAGGAGGAAGAATAAGATATTAGCTAAAGAAGCTACTATAACTAGGGGTAGGCCTAAAGAACTTGGATTGAGGTTGTAATAAACTAGGGATAGGCCTAAAGAACTTGGATTAAGGCTATAATAAGGGATATGGTTTTTGTTAAAGCTACCGCCTACAATGAACATGAGCTTAATAGAACTAAATGGAAGAAAATGGTTCAAATAGTCAACCCCAAAATTTTGGAATTTTGGAATGAAGGTTATTGGTGTTGTATTCCTGCAATTATTGGCTATGTTGCACGGAAACCACTACGACATAGTCATATGGATCCAACCTATATTTTGGTGTATCCTAATGTATTTTAGAGCTAGATTGTCAACACGCATGGTGTATAGTGCATTGATTTGCTTCGTATCGTATCGTGTATTGCATGATACAATAACTCTAGGACTTTAGGTTTATACTTGTAAATCCATATAGGGGCATGATTTAATATGGAGTTCTCACAAATTTTTATTGTTTGATCTTTACAATTATATCGGTTCCAGAATCCAGATTCTTACGTATACATTACATGGCTAAGTAAAAAAATCGATACTACCTATCATCATATATGCATCATATCGGATCAACCGATACGTAATGAAATGATATTGTATCATATTTAAGATACATACCGCGTATCCTAAGATACTAACAACATAGTTTGAGAGTGTTCTTTTTTATGTGCAATGTAGGACATGGTTGATGATTTTTACTGTCCATGCTTCCTATATATTCTTAGCATCGACCAGGGGCGAATCCAAGTTGTTTGTTGGGTGGGCTGTAGCCCATCCGATTTTTTTTTTCATTGCATAGGCATATTTAGCCCATCTGAAAATTCCAGCCCACCCATTAACTAGGGGCTGCTCTACGCCTCTACAGCTTCTACACGCGTGAGTCCGAGAGAGAGAATGTAACTTGAGGCTGGCTTTTGATTTCTCATTTCCTCCTTTCAACTCTAAGTCTCAAGTCTGAAGAAGTGAAGAGTGAAGAGCCAAGACCACTTAGACCTAAGACCAGGGCTGCAGCATGAGGGAGGAGTTCATCTCTCCCATGTCCCAACTCTTCCATTGTCCACTTCTCATGTAAGTTTTTCCTTCCTAGTTGCATTTCTTTTTTTTTCTTTTTTTTTCTGATCTACTTTTTTTTAAACAGGGTTTATTGTACTTATTTTGCTCCAATTTTTTCCGAATAGAACATTTTAGGGTTTGGAGAAGGTTAGGGGAGAATGATCTTTGTGAATCTGTGATGGACCCATGGTGGATTAGGAATTTAGGATTAGGGTTTGAAATTTGTGTTTAACACATCATAAATTATCCTCTTTTGCTCGAGGACGACGAGGAGGATGCGTATCTGTGCGATTTAATTTTTTGGTTTTGGTTAGGTTAAGACTTTTTTGGTTTTTGGTTTTGGTTAGGACGAGAAAAAAATATGTGTTAATTTGTAAGAAAAGAATGTGTTAAACACACAGCACACGCATTTCTTTGAAATTTCAATTTTAAGAAAAGAGCAGAAGTTGCGTATTTCTTTGAAATTTCAATTTGTACATTATTAATACTTGAAACATTTTTCAGGAACGATTCATGGCAAATGGTGCGGAGCAAGAGGAACTCATATTGATATTGGGAACTTGAAGTCCAACTGTTCTGTAAGGATAATTCCAATTTGGTTGATTTACATTGATAAATGTTGATTAGTTTCTCTTTTGATTCTTAAATTAATGAATTGTTATCTATAATATATTAATTTTCTTTTCTTTTCTTTCTTTTTTTCGTTTAGGATAGAGATTTGGGCCGTTGATTTTCATTCGACGTTATCTATCAATTATCTTGCTAGTTGCTACAATTTGAAGGTTAGTATTTCGATTATTTATCAATTATATATTATAAATTGGTAAATCATAGTTAGGCTTATACATTATTTATTTATTTAGAAATCAAGTTGGAGAAAAATATGAGTCAACCGTCCAAGCGTTTAAAAACATTGCATTCTTTTTTTAAACCAAAAGACAATTCTCAAGAAGTTCAAGAGCAACTTCCTTCTCAAGAAGTTCAAGAGCAAGAAGTACAAGAGCAACATCATTCCCACGAAGTTCAAGGGTAACGACCTTTTCAAGAAGTTCATGGGCAACATACTTCTCAAGAAGTTGAAGGGCAACCTCCTTCTACAACAATTCAAAGAGTATTCTCCATCAAAGGATAAAGCATTTTGCTTTCCATGCTTTCTTTGAAAGTTCGATAATAGATGAGTTCGATTCTTTGAAAGTTCGATTCTTTGAAAGTTCGAAGGGCACAACTTCACTAGTTTGTGACTACAAACTACTTTTTTGTCCGTCATACTCGATTGACTAGATGGCAAGTTTTTTTGAATATATGTAATATCTGACAGTGTCAAATGTAATGAGTATGTAAAGCTCAGAATATTATGATTTTAGTAACTTGCCATCTTATGTTTCAAGTATTGTTTTTTGCTTCTATCCTTCAGATTTTAGTAAATGTGAAGGTTATCTTGTCTGTTAATTTATATTTCATCAAAATGAAATGTTAATGCCATGGGATATATAATGTTGTAGCTTATGTAATATTGTATCTCCCGAATCCTGAGATTCAGAGTCTTTTGGATAGTGCTTAATGCTTTCTTTGAAATGATTAGCATATTAGTATGATTTATTGAAAATTAATTTGTGTAGTGTTAATCTTTCAGGATGATGACGACTTTGACCTTTGTTGCATTAATTTGATCAAGCCAACACAATCAAGGTCGAAGAATGCGGTTGATTGTAAGTTTCCTCTTTATTCAACTGTCTATGTCCAACAAAGCTTTGCAACCATCTCAGGTGAACTCTATGATGATGGTACTGTTGGTAAGTACTATGGGTTCATAATGTCTTAAATTTGTTGGCTATCTAGTTAGTAGACATTTATTTTCTCACCATTGGATAGTTTCTAAAATGCACATAGAATTTTTTTTTTTTTTGGAGTTTGAAACTTTTCCATATTTGAATTCATATTCTAAAGGGATAATATGCTTAGTTGCCAAATATGTGGACAATGTGACATGTTCTAATTGGACTAAATTGGAAACGGAATGGTTCATATTCGGTGTGGAATCTTTTCTTTCAATGTTTTTATTCATTGTAACAGGTATATAACCTTCAAATAGCGGGAAAACTCTGTCGAATTTTCGGCATGAGATTAGCATTAGTGTAGTAGGCCACCCTGACTTTTAATCCTAGATCCGCCCCTGGCATCGACCATAGATGGGAAATAAAACCCTAATATTTTCAGATTTTTCACATTAATACAAAATACATATATAATAATCTTATTACTCCACACTATAACAAAGTAAAACCATTATTTTGTTGCCCATAGGGTCACACATACAAAAGTATATGCAAATCACATTTACTGCTAAAATCATCTAGAAATGTATATATACCGACATGTCATACTTAGGTTCGTAAGAATGGGAGCATAATTGAAAAGCCTTTGAGACGGAAAAAAAATGGTACGGCCACACCAATAGGCAATAGGAAACAAAACCCTCAGTTTCCAACAAAAGAGTATCCATCAAGAAATCTCAACTTTATTTGAATTACATGAATTTCCAGCTTCCTTTGAATTATATAAATACATATATTACACACTTATTACTCCACACTCTAGAAAACTATATGGTTTTGTTACCGAACGGGCCATATATTTGATGTATTAGTCGGCAATCATACTTACTGCTAAAAAGCATCTAGAAATGTATATATGCCAACATGTTAGGACCGAGCAAAAGCTCAATTTAGAAATGTTTGGATCGGAAAAAAATAATTTAGTTGGTATTACTAGTAATCTTATCTATGTTCATGAACAAGAATACGACGCAAACACATTTTGGCATGTTCTACGGTATTTTCTGTTGGGGTTTATTGAGATTGACTTCTAGAAAATAGTCCCACATCCAGGTGGCAACTCCAAGTGTGTATTCTATATAAGATTCTTCTTCTATTGACCTGTGCACTTGGGGAGTGATAGCCCATGTGGTTACTATGGTGAGGTACTTTTCTAGAGGACAAGGTTCAAGACCTCCAAGCAACATCTATGTTTTTGTCACTCATTTTTTGAAAAAAAAAAATTTCTCAGGAGCTAGGCCCGAAGGGACCTGACTCTGACTCGGGCAAAGAGCAAAGGGCGCAATGTGGCGCTTTAATGTCATACGTTGCACTTCGCACGTACGCATCGAGTTAGCAGCAGCCATCGATATTCGCGAAGCGCCATTAGTCCATCCGTTCGAGATCCACAAAGAGGGTGACATGAAGCATTCCAGAAGTTCTTCTTCGAACTTGTTGTCCTGGGAGCAGATCGACGAAAAGGGTCGAACCTTTCTTTGAGCAACGGTGATCTTCATCGTGCCATAGAGGATTATGATCCTATTTTCTGTCTTGTAATTCAGTTTCTTCCTCCATTATGATTGTAGCAACTTTTGCATAGTAGTTTCAAAGGCTTTTTAATCTGTGGGTTGTGCTTCATTCTGCTGCAAGGGGTTGTAATCATTGTACTTTGCATTTTTTCAACGTACTTTTGTAAGATCTTTGTAACCCGAAAATAACATTTGCCAGTGTCAATGTCGTATCCAATGCATGGTCGACACGATGTGATACAGACACAATACCGACTTTTTGAGTGTTACATGCATCCTAGCTACAATTCCTACCATCCCTTGCGATAAAGATTCCAACTTTCTTTCGAGGTATACAAAATGTACGAATTATTTTGTTGCCGACCAGGTCGTTGGTACTAAAATCAACTAGAATGTACAAATTTGAAACAAAAACGATAACATTTTTTTCCCCAACAAAAGAGCACCGAGCGAGAATTAAAAGTAGGGCTTTATTCTTACGGTGAGGGGAAGGAAGCCGCTGGAGCCGTCCCCCTTGGCAGATGCGACGGTGGAGAGGACGTTGGTGTCGTCCATGGCGAGGACGACGGAGCCGTTGGCGAAGCGCGCGATCTTCCTGGTCTCGATGGAGATGGTCCGGCTCCCGATCTCGAACTCCTCCTTGAAGCTCTCCAGAATCTTCCTCCCCGGAGCCGGTGGCTGTTGTTCTTCGTTGGGGAGTGGGAGGTCGCTGCAGATGGCGCGGAGGCTCCGCCACGGGAGGGGGGAAGCGAAGGTCGCGCGTAGTGGGTTTGCTCTCCTCCGGAGAGCTGCTGCCGCCATCGCCATGGCGGAATTGGGAGGAGAGAGAGAGGGTTTAGTTGGGGCTGGGCTGGGGTTTAGGGTTTAAGGAGTTCAAAGAGGCATGGTTCCAGAATGATGCTGCTTTTCAAACGCAGAAGCAGCTTCTGACGATCAATAAACAAAGGCAGAAGCAGCTTTTATAAAAATACAGAAAATTAAGAGAAAAAGTGAATCTTGGGGTGGGTGGGTGGGTGGGAGAACCATTTTTTCCATTTTTATCGTTTCCGTCCTTTCCGTCGAGAACTATTTTTCTTTCATGTTCATTTTTTCTTTCAATCCAAACACAAAAAATAAATATATTTTTTGTTCCAAAGGTTATGATTCTGCGAACTAAACTTGATCGACCCAAAAAAAAATACTAGTTATGTATACTAGTATATACTAGTATACTATACAATATCAGCCTTATTAATACAAACCAAAGTAGTTTAGCTCAAGTCTAAATAAGTTAAATCCAAATAATCCAGCACATATTTCCTTCTTCTCTATTCTCTAATTGTAAAACAAAAATGAATGCATCAGTTCATCACCACGCCTCTCTAGACGGTGATGTTATCCGGTGAGTTTTTTTTTATATATCTTTTCATCATCTTCCTATTTTTTTATTTAAAGTCCTAATATTTTTAAAGGAAGAAAATGTTATTTCAATTTCGGGTCATGAATAATGAGACAATTTTGCTGGAATTGGTTGATTGTATGCTAAGAATGAGGATATAAGATTTAGTTTGAAAATTTATTTGGTGCTATTTGTTGTGATGAGAAATTGTGTATAGCAACCACATTCTATACTAGATAGTTCTAAAAGTTTGTTCATGCAAATAAGGTGTTTGAAAGAATGTTATAATTGTGTTTGGACCTTTGCGTCGTTGATAATTGATATATTTATGTGAGAATTTTATCGACTTATGATGTTTAAGTAGTTCCGCCATGTATGACATAAACTTCTGGCACCCACCCACATACACATAACTTTCAATTCTCTTCGATTAATATTGGGGACACTACTAGAAAATTTTGGTGTCAAATGTTATGGATGACTCAACCTTTAGGTATGGCCAAGGTTGAGAAAGAATGGTTGTTAGACCATCTCAATGGGGGTTTCTATCTTTCCTATTTCTATAGAAGAAATCTATTTTAGAAAAATTTCTTCCAATGGTAGTTTCTATCACCATTTCTATACTAGGTGACAATAATGTAGGATGTAAATTTTCTACGAGAAACTTTTCTATCTCTCATGACAATTATTATTGGGTCTCACACCATTAAATTTCTATGCAGAGAATAGAAATGGAGAACCATTGGAAAGCAATTTTTTTATGTGTACAATTTATATGTAGAAACTCTTCCAACTAGGATAGAAATCTTCTTAAGGCTGTGTTTGGTAGAAATGATGGAAAAGTGGAAGGAACGAAAATCAGAAGGATTTATTTTCCATCCATATGGAAAGGAAAGACTATTTCCTTCTTTTGTGTTTGGTACCTTTGTTTGGTATGGAAAGAAATGTGGAATGAAGCAAAATAAAAAATATAGACTTTACCAATAATATCCTCAACTAACAACATTTATTTACCATTTGACTTTATTGAACTACTTTAAAATAATATAATTTCTATAGGGTATAATTGTAAATTAAGATGTGATGCACTTTTCCTTCCACTTTTGGGATGATTGATTTTCTTAGGTTATGAGGGAAACAAATCCCTCCACTTTTTCTTCCATCCATTTTTCTTCTAATACCAAACAAGAGAAAATGTTTCTTTTCTCCCACTTTTTTCTTTTACCAAACACACCCTAAAGTACAGTGTCAAGTAGGATAAGAACTCAATTTTAGAAATCACCGTTGGAGATGGTATTAGAACTTAGAAGTAGAGACTTCTAAGGCCCACGTTTGGTTACGCAAAATCAGGATTTTAGAAAAGAATTTTTTTTTTCCTGTGTTTAGCTGTCAAAATAAATGAACATAAAAGAAAATTAATTCTCAAGAAAAAAAAAAATGAGGAAAATAATTTCTCCACTTACCTCATGCATTCACTTTTCCATCCCAATGGTTTACTTTCCCTTCCAATTTTCTGATATTTCGAAACCTGAAAAGAAATTAACAAAAATTATAAATTAATAAAAAAATATAATTTTTTCAAAGAAAATAAATGATCAAAGAATTAACAGAAAATTTGCTATAAAGAAAGAAATTTATAAAAGATTGGCTAAAACGAAATATGTTTGGAAAATTTGGAACAACAATAGTTTCCGACAGACAGTTTGGCGGAAATTGGACATGTCTGGCGGAAATAGGGTGGGGTGGGTTTTTGTTTGTCCGTCCGGATTGGGGTTTCCTTGTTCGGTTTGTTTTTAAATTTTGTGTTTGTTTTGTTTGGTTATTTGGATTTAGTTATTTTTTTATATCCTTATCAAAAATTATAGTTATAACTAATAACAAATCACAATAAATATTTCTTTTTCTATTTTGTCTTAGAAAATCTATCTCTATCTTAAAATCTATTTATATTTAAAACCTATCTCTATCTTAAATGAATCTGATCTATATTTAAAATCCGTTTCTATCTTAAATCTGATCTATATATTGTTTCATAGATTTGTTTTAAAAAATAGATTATTTTTTAGATTTATTTTTTAAAAAGTAAATCAAATTCTATCTGAAAATTTAGGGAAAAAAAAACTATATATCTCTAGTTTTTAAAAAACTCTTATCTATTTTTAAAAAAAATCTACCTATTTTTGAAAAAAAAAAAAAACAAGTCTTGTCTCTTGATTTATTTTTTAAAAATAGAGATAGATTTTTTTTCAAAAACAAATCTAAAAAATAATCTATATTTCAAAATAAATCTAAAAAATAATTTATATTTAAAAAATAAATGTATCTTTAAGAACAAATATATATTTAAAAATATTATTTTTAATTTTAATATTAATAGTAGTATTATTTTTATAGATTTCTTTAAGATAGAGATAGATTTTCAAATATAGATAGATTTTAAGATGGAGATATATTTTTTTTAAAGATCAAATAGAAAATGAAATATCTATTATGATTTATTATTAGTTATATTATGATTTTTATAAAAATATGAATACAAGAAAAAATAATCAAATTCAAATAAACCGAACCAAACCAACTAAAACTAACCAAAAGATCAAACTAAAAACCAAACCAATAAAAACCTACATCCATCCTATTTCTGCCAAATAGTTTGTCGGAAATTGGACATGTCCAATTTCTGCCAAACAGTTTGTCGAAAACTATTGTTGTTCCAAATTTTCTAAATATATTTCGTTTTAGCCAATTGTTTATAAAAAAAATTCGTTATAGCAAATTTTCTGAAGAATTAATTTCTTTTTCTTTCCGCGAACCAACTAGGCCCAAAGGTATGGAGGGACGAAAGGGTTATGATCAGATAAGCTTCGGATTCGGTGGAAAAGTAGAAGGTAGAAGCAGTGTCCAGTGTCCACGAGAAGAACATGGCTGTTATGCCTTGCGTAATTAAGTGACCCAAACTCTTATACTCTATGTTGCACGAATACGTACAGATACTAATAAGGACACCATACGAATACATGATATTGCAAGTATGCGGACATGGATACTGTTACAAACATAATATATTCCCATAGGCGGCTCAGGGGGAGGCGGACTAGGCAGCCGCCTAGGGTCTCCTCCCCCGAGGGGGCCTCCATTTTTTTAAGCAACAATTTTTTGGCCCAGTAAAAACAAGTTATGGGCCTAGGGAAGTCTATGACTGCCTGGAGAAGAATCAAATAAAACCTATAAAAAAAAATTATTACCATATTTATAAGCCGCCTCTTCATTCCCTCTCTCCCACGAAAACTCTGAAAAAATAAATAAAAAAAATTCTCCCTCTTTCCACTTAGCCATTTGCTAAACTAATATCATCACTCTCTCAATCTCTAATAGCGTTTTCTTTTTCTTTTTTGCTTATTTTCGACGACCAAACCTGAAGCGATTTCATGAGTCACGACAAGAAGGAGCTTGATCCTTACTTGAGTGATGTTGATTTTTTTTTGCACTGATTATATTTTTTATTTGGTAAGAGAGAGTCAGCACTAAAGGAAACTAGGGAGCTTCCTTGGCCCTTCAGTGATGTTATTATTCGCAATTATTTTTTATAATTTTTATTCATGTATACGAATAGTTTCTTGATACATTGCATCCAAAAAATTTGTATATGATTCCTGATTCCATCTTCTGTAATTTTTATCCATATTTATCCTCATTTTTGTAATGGAAAACTTAGGACCCCTGACATAATATTTTTCATCTTCGACTACTTTGCTTATGAACTATTATTTTTATCCATATTCTGTCATCCAATTGTTTATAGTATAATATGAATACGTCCAAAAACTTTGTTATAAGTTTAGAAATTGGAGTTGCATAGTACTAATTATATTATATTTTGGATTTGTTGGGTTTTGAATTATAAAAAAAATTATATAGATGGATGAGAGCCTCATATTTGGGACTATGCTGGACCCGGCCCTGGATAGATAAGTGGTTTTCATTTATATAACCTTACAATTATTTTACATCGTCCAATTTTCTCTACGGAATTGAGTAGGAAAGAGACTCTCAAAATTGGTATCGGCCGGTACCGCTAGCCGTCTGTATCCGGACATGCCAAATTGTAACGGTACCGGTCATATCTTATCCGGACGATACTACAAAACTATGGTTGTAACATTATGTTTGCAGTGTGTTATTATGAGGTAAAGAATGTTGATTGTCCGTGAAGTATCTGTCCATTGTATATACACAATTCAAACAAGCTACTATCGTCGGTCAGCAAAATTTGCTGATAGTATTTAAGAAGAAAAGAAAAAGAAAACTAAGCATTATCCATCTGACACAACGAATAAGTATCTTAAAAAGTAAAATATTGTCATTTCCGAGCACAAAATGGACACGGGGATACGGACATGACACCATTTTTGGTGTGTACTACTTCTTGACACATTTTGCACAAAATGGACACGGGGATACGGACATGACACCGTTTTTGGTGTGTACTACTTCTTGACACATTTTGCACAAAAATGCACCAGTCGAACCGACACATTTTGCTATTGGGTGCGGCTATCCGCACCCCAGCAATTGCTAAGCACACCATATACTAAAAAAAAATGTGAACTTCCCCCTCCCCTCCCCCCTTCCTGCCCCGCCCTCCCGCTCCCCCGAACCCCCTGCTCCCCCGCCCTCTGCTCCCCTCCCGACCCCTCCTTCTCGTTCGGAGGTCTGGGTCGGAGGGCCGGAGGAGGAGGGGAGGGGGGTCGGGGGAGCGAGGAGGAGGGAGTCGGAGAGCGGGGGAGCAGGAGGGCGGAGGAGGGGAGGGGGGGTCGGGGGAGCAGCGAGAGAGGGGTGTCATAGGAGGAGGGTCGGGGGAGCGGGAAGGAGAGGGGAGCAGGGGGAGGGGGGTAGAATAGGTAGTTCACAATTTTTTTTTTTTTTATAGATTGGGGTATGCTTACTAATTGCTGGGGTTCGGATAGCCGCACCCTTTGCTATTTTTATACTAAACTTTAAGTCATATAAAATATACAAGTAAAAAAAAATACCAACAAAATCACTAGATATCGATGACCTTTTATATTCTTATTAAGGTCATCCGATAATTATAAGAACTAAACTAAAATTAGCAATGCCGAACTCCAAGAATTTAAGCCATGTGGACAACATTGGATATGTCCCCGACACAATCCAAACACCAAAACATGTTGTCTACATCGTGTGGTGTCCTTCATGTGTCGTGTCGTGTCCTTATCCGTGCAACGTAGGTTGTTGGTTACAAGAAGTATCCTTGCCAGCCAACAATGTTGATACATTTTCAATATTGACAATCAAGATGGAAGTTCAAATAAATACCTGCCTGAACTCTATTAACTTTGCTTTTGTACAGAAGAATACATAGCACTCCCAACTCTACTATCAACATATCAATCCAAACCTACCAAAAAAATCATCACACTTTTCTCCCTTTCTCACTCAGATCTCACCTTAAAATGTACAGTTGAAATGAGTTTGTACCGTGCCGGTCATCTGGGGCCCGAAAGTTCGATTGCTTCGGCAACGAGCGACGTATCCTCCACGAAGTCTAGATACGTCGGAGATGATGGTTGCGGCTCGAAAGAAGAGGACCGGAGATATTTCGGCATGTCAGTAGATTTCTGCTGCGAGGCCTCCCACTTCTCGGCAAGACCATCGCCTTCCAGCATCCTGACCACCTCTGACATCTTGGGGCGGTAGGAAGGGTGGTACTGCGTGCACAGGAGAGCCACCTGAACCATCTCCTCCAGCTCGATCCTGTCGTAGTTGCTCTTTAGATCCTTGTCCACCATTGCACCCAGCTTGTTCTCTTGATGAAGCTTCTTCACCTGCAGGAATATGCATTAATTTGACTGGTTCATGTAATAATGCCGGTTGCTTATTGCTTATGGCATGTTTTTTTTTACATATTTTGCAGTATCAGCCGATACTGATACGGTTTGGCATGTCTCAATCTGATACCAACCGATACCGACATTGGGGGTCTCTTTTTCGGTCAATTCAGTAAAGAAAATTGAACGAAAAAAACCAATCAGCAAGAATTTAAAAGCATAGTAAGATATAACTTATCTATTGCATGTAAACCAATTGGCAAGGGTGACTACTATTTCATTCAATTTCAAAACTGCTAAGAAACAACACTGGAAATACTTAAAATTGTGCCTAAATGTATAAAATATACTTTCTAAAATGTTAATAAATTGTTGATAATTACTTTCCGATAAAAAATCCGATACTCCAATCCGAAACCGCTGATACAGTCTATCCCGATACCCATAGAAATGGTCTGATACCGATTCCGATACTGCGAACCTAGGTTTTTTAAATCCCAGGAAAAATTCGGATGAGAAATTACAACCAAGGAGCATCCCCTCCCAAGTTCTCCTAAACTAGAAAAGTATAGATGAACATGTGAGACGCTGTAACGTACAAATGGGGTGTAACGAAGTGTCACAAAAGTCGGGACCTAGCCTGAAAGGTTACACAATGCAACGAGGCCACAGGGTGATCAAAGAGGTATGCCTTCATATCACGAGGCCTCTTTGGCTGTATCATTCGTGGGCGAGTGCAGTTTCTGTACAAGACTGGCTGTAGGGAAGGCCTATAACTACCGGCTTGTCCAATATATGGGGATTGAAGAGATACATAATCGGATGTGACAGTAAACGTAAATTTGAATTTTTTTCGACTCTGTAGGTAAAACTGATGTACCACATCTTGTAGACAAATTGCTATTGTTGCATCTAGTTATCAAGAAGCAACACCCCCACTCCCCCCACATAGATATCCATTATCCACAATTCATAGTTAGTGCCTCATCAAATGAATCCTTAGCAGGAGGATCCATCAAATGAATCTAGAAACCATGTAAAAGCATATAGTGATCAATTGATCATGAATATATTTAGTAGAGCATTATTCCAATGTAAAAATACCAGTCATTAGATACTGCAAATTATTCACTACCATGCTTAAGGATGTCTAATTATTTGAAAGAAAGTAAACGAGATAACTTGACCAATAAGTTTCTAAACTCTAAAGCTATGATTTCGTTACGTGGTTTGAATCAGGATTATCCATGGTAAAGAATACTTGTATGTATTCAATTCGGGTTTCATGTAGTTCCAAGCTAGATGATACTTTTGTAAGAGACTTGTGCTTTTTTTGTGCAAGGCTAAAAGAGTGAAAGTAAGAGCTTACCCAATCAAGCATCACTCCTTTCTGAGCTGCCACCCTACCGAAATCCAGTGCCTTCTGACCAGTAATCAACTCGAGCAATAGGATGCCAAAACCAAAAACATCAGTCTTCTCTGATGACTGACCAGTTGACAAATACTCGGGAGCTATATGACCAACTGTTCCGCGAACTGCTGTTGTAACATGCGATTCCCGGTGGTCTAGAAGCTTTGCCAATCCAAAGTCTCCAACAATCGCTTCAAAATCTTCGTCTAGAAGGATGTTGGCAGCCTTTACATCCCGGTGTATGATTTTAGGGTCACACTGCTCATGCAAATAAAGCAATCCCCGTGCTGTTCCCAGTGCTATTCTCTTTCGTCTCGACCAATTAAGAACTGGCCTACCATGGACATGTTCTGCCAGGAAGGAAATGCACGAGATAAACAAATCAGTCTAAATCGATACTGACAGAGCACTTATCAGGACATAAGAAAACAAAATTTCACTCTGAGATGTACAAATTTGTGTTCGAGTACATGATTGGCACCAACGATTTTCTGAGTACACTCACCTCTTAATTGAGAAGCGACACTGCCATTTGGCATGTAAGGATAGACGAGAAGTCTCTCACTCTCCGTTGTGCAGAATCCAAAAAGCCCGAGGAGGTTTCGGTGAACAGCCAAGCTTATCATCTCAACTTCTGTTTGAAATTGAACTTCCCCTCCAACGGCGTTATAGTCTTTCAGCCTTTTCACAGCTACAATGGTACCATCACGCAAGCACCCTTTGTATACTATACCATATCCCCCTCTTCCTAAGATATTTTTCGAGTTGAAATGATTGGTAGCTACTCTGAGCTCCTTAAAGGAGTATCGCTTCAAATGACCAAGACGTACTTCTGGGTCGTATTGATCTGCAAAGAATAAGATGCTTGAGAAAGCTGCACAGGACAACATATAACCTAGAATGCCAGCTTTCATCAGTTCCAGACCTCCACCTTTTGGAGGTGATCTCAAACACCTAGGCAAAATATATGCTTACGTTCTATGAAAACAAACATGCTTCATGCTCGAGTACGTCTTCTATTTGTATGTAAGACGTGCCTATTTTGTATGTTGCTACGATGCACTAACTTCTACAAAGGATCCTATTTTCTTTTTCATGTTACATTAAACAATATCATTAGCATGCTAACTATACTCTTTCCTGTTTGTAAAGTGCAACTGTCTTCATTCAAACCATTGTTTCAATTTAGGAGGTTGATAGGAAATGGCTAACCAATGAAAAGGAATATAGCATGTTTTGCAGATTGGTGTCTGTAGTCACATATTTGCACAAGGAAGAACTCGTTTCCGTAAAATGAGTTGCTATATTTTTTTTCTTCCATGTAAATAATCTTCAATATTATCATAATACATAACTTGATCTGTTTTATTCCGTTGCTAATACTAGTTTATTTTCCTCGGTTCTGTAGATGAATTCTTTCTTAAATGGAGGAAGCTAATTAGATTCAGATTTAGGAACACATATAGTTCAATCCTTTCGGTTGAAATATACAGTGCAAACAGTGATCATATACAAGCAAACACTACAAGACTCACCATATATACAGTGCAAACACTAAAAAAACTCACCATAGCCATGCATACATCGATAGAACAGCATTTTAGGCTTACATTAACATTTTGTTAGACAACTGCAAGGAGAAGAAGAAGAAGAAGAAAAAATTAAGAGGAAAAGGGAATAACTGACCATTTACATCAAAGAAAATTTGTTGATTGTGCCGGCGATGCCATAATAGGAACAACCCAACAACGATAATAATTAGCACAAGAGAACCAACACTGGCACCCAATGCGATAGCCACACGGCGACGTCTAACTACTCCAGGTTGTGCCGCAGCTGAGAAACCCAAGGACCCTATTAATTAGAATAGCCATTGGAGTAAATAATCAAAGGCCCAGCAGAATCTCATTATCAAGATAAGGAACTTGCTCAACTGCCTACAAGTTTAAATCATCGGGCTCACCCTTTAGATCATCAGGTGGATATGAAAGTGGATCCAAAGACACATTGGAACAATTGTTAACTGAGCTCGGTCCACAGATTAAAGGATTTCCGACAATGCTGGTCAAGAATGAAGAATATAGCATTTAAGTTTGTGCCCTTATGTTGCTCAACACTGCTTGAAACACAAATAGATGCAGCAAATGCCTAAGAGGTGAAAAAGCTTACTTGAAAGTTCTTGCAGATAATTTTGGTAACGAGCCACTTAAATTGTTATAAGAAAGGTCCCTGCAAGCATTTATCAAATTAAACAATGCCCTTGCTAATTTTGCCATTTAAAATGAACATTTCTAGCATAATGAGTGAGAAGAGCGAGCTGGAGAGTAGCATACATACAGGAGAGTGAGACTGTCGATGTTGGACAATGAATCAGGGCATCGTCCAGATAGTCTGTTCTTGTTCAACCGCCTGCCTTGCTCAAAACCAGGAGGAAAATGATTAATAAGAGTTGAAATCCACATGTAATTATTATAGAAAAGGCAAGATCATTGTATCAAAATGTTATAGAATCTTACAAATAGTTCAGGTTCCTTAGGTTCCCCAAGGAACTAGGAATACTGCCACTGAACTGATTGTTCGAAAGGTCCAGAGTTTGGAGCTTTCCCAGCTTTCCGATATTGCTAGGAATAGGTCCAGATATGGCATTGTTCTGAAGCAGCCTATAAGAACAAACCCAGACTTTTACCTCTCACATAAAGTATGAGCAAAATGCTTACATTACTCTCACAGCAAAATTTTCGATTAACCTCATCAGGTTTTTAAAACAAATCGATCATATTAGACAATCATATGTCGAACCTCAAGCTTTTGAACAGAATTTTCACTTACACAGACTGCAAATTCGTGAGATTACCAATCGATGGTGATAAAGTTCCAGACAAGCTTTGGCTTGGTAGACCTCTGCCAACAAAGACATG
>JANAVB010041017.1:4595236-4642074 GCA_029216955.1 Iris pallida
AAGGATACATATGTCATAGAGACAGATGTATATGTAATGTTTAAAACTGTAGCAGGTACGTGATCGGTCAATAGGTATACAATGTGCTGTGGCACATAATAAAATGTACTTTCGTACAAGTGATAGGGCGAGAGATGTACATACGCACAAATCTGCCTTGGTAAGTAAGGCCTACGGCGCCGTAACATATAAAATGAAACTTTGCTCGGTACTATATAGGGGGGGCATGATCACGTACGCTACTATCAGTTTCCCCATAACCCGTTATTTAACATGTGAGAGATACGAGAGCAGTAGAAACATGTAAGAGATACTGGGAGCAGTATAAGCATGACAGGTACTGGGAGCAGTATAAAACATGTGAAGACATAACTTGCTACCTCAAGGATCAGTCTTTTAACAGGGTTAATACATGTTCTAGCATTAAAAGACAGTAAATGAGTATGTAGATGTACTTGCCTCTAGCAAAGTAAAACAAGCTGCGATAAATGTGCTATAGATGTCCGGTAACTCGTCACTGTAGCAATAAATACAATAAACTTAGCTTTACACTAAGCTAAAACACTAAGACACTAACTGGTGAAAACACGACTTGTGACTGGGCACCTAGCCAAAAATGATGACTTGGCATAGGAGACCAATGTGGGGTGACATACTATGTTAACTATCTTTCTAAGGTCTTTACACTAGTGAGGGGTGGGGTTCAACACGACTAAAACTCCAAATAACACAAAAAGCTACAAGTCGTAATTAATCAATAAATAAATCAGAAGATCATTGTGTTCTAACAATTTTAGAGATAGGCAAAAAGCCTAGTTTTGCATAAAACAAAGTACCAAAACGATCCTTGCTAACTATAGAAATTTATTATAATTTTTCTGGAATTTATTAACCAGTACAAATATTTTATAAAAAATCAGTTTTTCTAAGTATACAGAAAAATGAGTTTTGGTTTCATATGCCAAACTAGTGGCAAAACAGTAATTTAAATACTACAAAAATTATACTAAATTAGCCAACTTAACATAGTATCTAAAAACTATTTTTCCATAATTTTAGCAACAGTCTAAGTATTTTTAGAAAAACAAAAACAGCAAGGCACACAATAATTAATTATCTGCGTATTTTGTCCATGTACATAATTTGAACCAAAGTTCAAATACAGGACCCAAGGCCATGAATCAAGTCCAATATGACTTGTACAGGCCTTGAATGTGTGAAAACACATTTGAGCCCAAATACCCATGCTAGGCTTGGACATCAAATGGTTGCAGTATTTTAAATACACAAAAATACAAATTGATAAAAGTGCAAAGTAAATATTATTATTTTAATAAGGCAAAATTTTACATAGTAGTTACAAAAGTATGACAACTTTATTTTATAAAGATAACTTACACTAAGTAAAGTAAAACACATATATAAAAGTACATCTACAATATTTATTTTTACACCTAAATATATAGATATTTATATCAAGGATATATATACATCCATATATTAAAAGTTACATATATACATATGTAAGGAAAATAATTAATTTATAAAGTATATATAATGTTTATATACAAATATATATATATATATATATATATATATATATATATATATATATATATATATATATATATAGAAAATATTTGATAATAAAGTGTATAAATTAATATATATACACACATGATAAATATATACATATATACATAAAATTACTAATTATAAAATATATATATACATATATATAAAATACTGTCAAAACAGTATATACATATATATATACTAATATACATATATATATATATATATATATATATATATATATATATATATATATATATATAAAACTAAAAGAAAAAGAAAAAAGAAACAGAAAAAGAAAAAGAAAAGAAGACAGAAAGAGGGGGCTCGAACTCAGCCCAGCAGCGGGGGGGGGGGGGGGGTTTTAAGCGGGTCGGGCTGACCAGGGGGTCAGCCCATTAGTTGTGTTAGGGAATGGGTTTAGGTTAGTTTTGTTTATGTTTAGGTTAGATATTATATAAAAAAAAATAATAAAAACACGAGCCTGTGTCCGGACAGTTAAGGACACAGGAATTCTCGTGTCCTTGCTTAGCACGACACGTACGAGCACAGTCTCGTGTGTCCGAGCACAGCACTGAGCTCGTCGTGTCCTGGCGAGTCACCAACGTGAGTTCGAGATACAAAATAGACACGAACACAACTGACACGTACGTGTCCGGCTAGTTAGGCTGCTGTTGGGGTGGCGACTGGGCGGAGGAGCGGTCGTGGCGGTGGCGGAGTGGTGGCGCTGGACGCGGCTCGTCGAGGCGGACGTGATGGTGGTGGTGGTTGAGGGTGTTAGTCGCTGTGGGGGTGGCGGAGGAGATCGCCGGAGTTAGGGTTTAGGTGAACAGAAGTGGGGAAGAAGAAGGCCGTGGGGGCGTCGTCGGGGATTTTTAGGGTTAGGGTTTAGTCGAGGGGGGGTGAGGGGATCCTTTATAGGGGTTTGATGGCGGTGGGGGCAGCCGGATTCGGTGGGGGTAGCGTCGGTGAGTCGGTCGGGCAGCGTCGTGAGTCAGAGGAGAGAGAGAGTGACTGGTCGGGGGGGGGGTGTTTGGTAATTTATAAAATAAACCCTAGAGTTTAGGAATTTACCAATAGGTCCTAACAGAGTCTAAATGCAAAAAAAACAATTTGCATTCCACATACAAAATAATTTAACTAATTGCAAAATGACTATTTAAATAATTTAGAAAATTACAACCAGTTATTAAAACAATTTAAAAATTACAAAATGATATTAAAATAATTCAGAAAATTGCAAATTAATATTTTTGTATTTAAAACTCATTTAAAATTCATTTAAAATTCATTTAAAAATTCTAGAAAATTCCTAAAATCATATTAAATTATTTTAAAACCAATAATGACATTTAGTAATTAATTAACACTAGTTTAAAAATTTTGAAAAAAATCAGGGGCTTACAGCAGGACACGCTGCAGGAGGTGGGCATGTCACGTCCCGATTCCGTCGAATCGATAGTCGTCCCCCGGGCGTGATGCCGTGCGAACCTAATTTGCGATCACACAAGGCATAGTCATAAGGTAATCCGAGACACGAGATCTAAGAGAGTACGCAGAAAAATTGATTCACACAATAAGTAAAGGAAACTTGATCTTTATTGATAATGAACATCTTTTACAGACTCCGATACAAGACTCATTGCCGCACGGGCTACAACATGACTCGATTACAAAAGAGTGCCGATGAGATAGCCGTTCCATACATTGCACACATCCCTCAATATACAACAAAGTACTCCAGTGACCTGGATGGGAGGTACGCTGAGTCATCTTTCTTGGACTGTCGAGAGCCTTCAAAAGTAGAGTCGCAGAGAAAGTCTTCGACGCAAAGGATTTTGGTATATTTGTTTCATTTGTTCCCTTAACATAATTACAAGGGCAACAACAAACACACTTTTTATATTTGTTTCATTTTTTCCATTATACCCTTAACATGAGTTTAAGGGCAACAACAAACACACATTAGAAATGAGGGTATAATTGGAAAAATGAAACAACAAATAAAAATTCATAGTCTAAACTTTCCAATTGACATGTTATGGCTTAAATTTTAAGCTAGTATAAAATTTAGGATCTAAACACTAATTAGCCCTTTAGTAAAATTGTGATATGAGCCCAAAAACATCCTTCAGAATGGTGTATCTTATGTTTTGCACAAAATATGTCCTTTAGAAGGATTTTTTATATATATTTATGCCTAAATTACAACTTAATATCCTCAACTATTTTAATTTTTCAACTTAATACCCTCAACTTTGATAGGTACTAACTTAATACCCTAATTTTTTTGACAAAATTGTCCCTCCCATCCACACACACGCACACCCCCCAAATGCCCCCTCCTGCCAGCACTTCCCCCTTCCCAGTGTCCACGACCCCCCACCCCCCCTGCCCGCGTCCGCGACCTCCCCCTCTACACCCCGCGTTGTGGGTCGCCGTGGAGCCGCCAGAGGGGGCAACCGTAGTAGTCGAAAGCTGCACGAGGCGGCAGGACACGCTGCAGGAGGTAGGCGTATCACGTCCCGATTCCGTCGAATCGATAGTCGTCCCCCGGGCGTGATGCCGTGCGAACCTAATTTGCGATCGCACAAGGCATAGTCATAAGGTAATCCGAGACACGAGATCTAAGAGAGTACGAAGAAAAATTAATTCACACAATAAGTAAAGGAAACTTGATCTTTATTGATAATGAACATCTTTTACAGACTCTGATACAAGATCCATTGCCGCACGGACTACAACATGACTCGATTACAAAAGAGTGCCGATAAGATAGCTGTTCCATACATTGCACACATCCCTCAATATACAACAAAGTACTCCAGTGACCTGGATGGGAGGTACGCTGAGTCATCTTTCTTGGACTGTCGAGAGCCTTCAAAAGTAGAATCGCAGAGAAAGTCTTCGACGCACGGCCGAAGCTTCAAAATCACGAACGCCGCCGAGCTACCTGGCGCGTCCTTCCTGGTTCGCGGGACCTGCAAAGAGCGAGGGTCAGTACGAGCACATGTACTGACGAATGGCTAATTAAATTCAAGCTCTGCATTAGATTCAAGAAGTTTTATAAAACATGTTTGCTATCATTTTACGTGATCTTTCTAACCATCCTGATCAATTACATGTTAACATGTTTTGAGGCAAAGCATATGAAATTGTATAACATTAAGCAACTATCATTTTCAACCCGTATCACGTGCATTTGTTAAGCCGTGGAAGGGTGTGAAGGCCACTGGCAATGTCAAGCCATTGAGGACTATAGCCGGGTTAGACGGCGACCCTTTCGCGGCGGGTAGCGGGCCCTGTGCGAAAGTTCCCGAATAACCCACGCCGATGAAGGGCTGGCGCTTGTTATTCTCGTTCCTCCCGGGACGAATCGGTCCCTTGGCCTAGGCAACCGTTCGAGGAAACTACACCTTGTCGATAAGTTGTCCAATGACCGTTTTGCTTACTTAGTCGTATCGTTGCAATAAACATTAATCGATTCATTCATTGCTTTGCATAGGCTAAGTGGATTTGCATAAGGAACATGTTTTCTATTTCCACTACCAGCAGTTGATAACAAGTGTTTCGTGAAGAATCGTGCTACGATTTCTTTGATTCTACACTATTATGACAAGGGGTAGGTGTCACGACCCGCATCCGCTATAAGGGCACGTGTACGTGACAACGCCCAGCCATCACCATAAAAACGGCGTGGAACGCTGTAGGTTTTCTACTCTAACAACAGTTTATATATATATCAAAAACCTGTCGAGAATATGGTCAACTCCGAACGGAGGACAAGCAATGAATATATATGAGTGCTCAATCACAACTCTAAGATGATAAAGTAAAGACTGAAAGATAAAGACAACAAGACGATAAAGTATAACCTGTCAAGTCCAAACACAAATAATATACAAGTCCAAGTCTCTATATAATCCAAAATGTAATACAGTCTCAAAAGTAACTGGAGACAAGGTCCAGTACAAAAGACCTACTCTAACTAAACAATAGGTAAAGTCTTGTCAGGCGGAGCTAAGTCCTGCGGGACCAAGTCTAAGCCCACTACGTCATCCGGACCGTAGTAGGTACTGCAATCACCTTCATCAACATCTGTAATATTTTGTCAACATATCCAGTTAGGATGGAACGAATACATATATCTCATAACAGATCTCAAGATAGAATAAAAGATATAAGACTGTAAATAGAGCATATACAATGAAATCATGGAGTGTACATAAATGTATCATGGCATGGTAAGCTGTAGAGCTAGAGCTAGAACAAGAAAGTAGAACTGAATCATGGTATGTACACAAATCAAGGTAAGCCATATGTCCAATGTGTGTGAGTAGTAGTTTCAGCTTGTGATCGGCTTGGGTACCTGTCAAGAACTGGCCTGGTAAGTCATATGTACGGTATATGACTCACATTGTTCGGGAATACGGGATGGATCTGATCACAGGCATACGCTACTACTCCCCCTACCCCAACTGGTAGAATGTATCCAATAGGACACGTCACTGCACGGGATTCTAATAAGAAGGTAGCAAACCTTCTCTAGAATCAGTGACCATATATTGAGCAAGAGCTACAAGGGAGCTTGCACAATACATTCCAACCTAAGAAGGAGAAACATTTCTCGTCGGGATCCAAGAATACCAATCCGTGAGAACCATATGTCAGGAATAAGCATATCAACAGTAAGTACATGAATCATAATAGTTATCATAAATTGGAAATAAGTATCAGAGAATGTACTCGCCTGTAAGATGATAAAATATGTCAACCGGATCCACTGCAGTGTCTCGAGGACCTATAGAGAACAAGATGTATCAATACTATGTTTAGGAAGTAAAGTTAAATCAAATTAAATCCTATTAAGTCATTCTAGGTCAAGACATGTCTAATTGGGTCAATCTTGGTCATGGGAGGACATTGGAAGTCAATCCGAATCAAACTAGGTCGAAGGTTGACTTACAGTTGACTTTTGGTCAACGGGTCAACTCTGGTCAACTCTAGGTCAACCCTAGGTCAACCCTAGGTCACTGGTGACTAATAGTTGTCTTTTGTTCAACTGTCCAAGTTTAATGGAATTTGGAACTAAATTGGGTAAAGTGTTGACACATAATTGACTTTTGGTCTAAAAAGTCAACCGGGGTCTACCGGGGTCAAGACTAGGTCTAGGCGACTATTTCTAATCATTACCAACCTCTACAACCCGTATCCAAGTCCATCTTGGACTTCAAAATCCAAATCTTGGCCGTAGGCCAATATCCTATTTTACCCTTCAAAAAGGTAAAATTCTAACTTAGGCAATTACCCAGTTAGCCTACCTACGCTTGGTATTTTTACCCGTGCTCCCTAGGGTAGTAGGGTACTAGCCTATACATACGTTACCTACCAAGATACCTAGGTAAAGTGGACGTCTAGTCCATCTTACGGCCCATTGGCGATATCTTGAATATTTCAAGATACGCAATGGTACGGTACGATACCGTCGCCCTACAACCCCAATTTCAACTCGGGAGCCTACCCGCAAAATCTAATTCACGTATTCTAGGTCTCCCCCAAGTTTCATCGCGTTCCGACACTCGGAGCTCCGTTTCACCCTCTAACTCAATCCCTCTAAATTCTATTTCCTCTTCTAACTCTTCTTCTTCAAATTCTATTCTTCTAATTCTTTTCCTTCTAATTCCTCTTCCTAACTTCTTCTAATTCCCTATTCTCTCATTCTAGATCTTCTTCCTAACTCTTCCTTACTTCTTCTAATTCTATTCTAACTTCTTCTAATTCCCTTCTTCTCTTTCTTACTCTAATTCCTTACCCTTTTCCTTCTCATTCCTTTCCTACTTCCTAATTCTAATTCTTCTAATCTTCCTCTTCTCATTCTTTCTCTCTCTCTCTCTCTCTCTCTCTCTCTCTCTCTATATATATATATATATATATATATATATATATATATAGGGGGGATTTAAAGGGTTTAGGAGCTAGGGGGTTTCTTGCTACAGCTACTGCTGTAGCTGCTGTTACTGCTATTGATTGCAGCTGCTCCTGCTGAGCATGTTGCTGCTGCTGCTCTCAGCTGCTGCTGCATTCTCTTCTTCTTCTTCTTCTTATTCTTCTACTTCCTATCCCTATATATATATATATATATATATATATATATATATATATATATATATATATATATATATATATATATATATATATAACCACACATATATATATATATATATATATATATATATATACACACACAAACATCTCTACATATATATATATATATATATATATATATAAATTCATACACCTATATCCATATATAAATACACACACACACACACATATAGATACATATATATACACACAAACATATATCTATATATATATACATAGGCACATACACATATCTATATATATATCTAAATTCATACACCCACACATACTCTCTCACAAACACACTCACACACACACAAACACACACTCTCACTCATATACCACCACCACCATTCTCTCACTCTATACACAAATACTTATATATAATACATACACATATATATATATATACATACATATATATATATATATATATATATATATATATATATATATATATATATATATATATATATATATATATATACCACTCTTAATTAGGAAAACTCCAAATTAAATCCCTAACCTAGATTTCTAAAAAATCCTACAAATTCTAGGACAAAGTGTAGAGAATCCCTTTCTCTACATTTATTGTGAAAGAGTTAAAGCTAAAGAGAATTAAATGATGAATTTATGACATACCTAATTGGTTTTCCTTTGGAGAAGAAAAGCTTTGGAAGAAAGAAAATGAAGTTTGAGAGAGAGAGAGAGTTACTTAGTGAAGAAGAAAGGGGGGTGCTCCTACTTGTGGCCGGCCATGTGGGGAGGAGGGGGGGGGGGGGGGGGTATTGGGTTTGGGTGAGATCCAACAACCCTCCAAACCCATTAGACTTAGGTTGGGTTGGTTCGGGTTTGGTTCGGTCTAATTTTAATTAACTAATTAAGCTCTAAAATGACTAATTAAGCCATGAAAAAAGGGTTTATGGTTTCTAGCCTAATTAGGATGGTTTGTGGGCAAAGCCCAGCTAGTATGTGGGTCCCACTAGTGTTCAGGCTACCCGGATCTCAAACTTAAGTCCAAATTGGATAAAATTCAAACCGACTCAAATAAATTCCTAAAAATCATATAAAATCAAATAAAATTTCTAAAAATCATAAAACTTAAAAAATGACGAAAATACCTCTAATTCAAAAATTGGGGGTGACAAATCTACCCTCCTTAAAAAAAATTCGTCCTCGAAATTGAATGAGAACTAACACAGCAATCATGAATAGAACAAGGAAAGAAAAAGATAGAATTTTACCTCAAGGCTCGAAGAGATATTGGAATCGCTCCCGCATGTCGTCCTCCCTCTCCCAGGTGGCTCACTTGGAGAGTGGTGTCTCCATGCAACGCGAACCAAGGGAATGACCTGGTTCCGGAGCACCTCTCTGTTGGCCCAATGATTGTATCATGTTTTTGAATATGGTTAATATGTTTAGTTTAGCATTTCATTTTCACTAATCTTCATACTATCGCTAAAAGCATTTCTACTTATACTTATACCTTTGGTGATATGTGTCTATTAGTTTACATATTAGTGATATGAGCTTATCTATCTTAAATTTAATCGGGTTGCCAAAATCAAAACTATATTTTTGATTGTGGTCATTCAATTAAGCTTAATCATTATGATATCACTAATATTTATGCTATCGTCTTAGCACTTATACTTAAACTCAGCATTATCCTAATGTGCATTAAACCTATCATAGTTGCTACTATGTATATTGCTTTGTTCGTCTAACATGTACATGCAGAAAAACAATAAGCAAGATCAATGTGGACATATGCAATGAAGAAATCATGGTGGGCCAAAGACGATGGATCCCACAAGATTTTTCTGAACCACCCGACGATATCTCTGGAGACACGCACCGGGGGTTCCGCTGCCCGGTCAGCGGACGGGGGTCGAGGGGGCAGCATCCCTCATCGGGGGTTCGGGGGCGAAGCTCCCGAAAGGTATTCAGTTTTTACAAACTGGATATCTTTGGACAGCTGCCGCCAAGGGAAGAAGCCAGCACCTATCAAAGGAAGAAACCAAGCCATGCCATCATCATTTCAAGACTCTGAAGAAGCCTGCACCTGCCTAAGTTTATCTGGAGTCTGTAATGAGTCTTAGGAATTATTGTAAACACAAGAAATGGATGGCAAAATCGAAAGCTAGGGCAGAAATAAGCCCAGGATCATTTTTGGTAGAAAACGGCATACCGACGGTATACCGGTGTATACCGACGGTATACCGGTTTTTGTTCACAGAAAGTTTCTGTTTACAAAACCGGCATACCGACGGCATACCGGTCCATACCGACGGTATACCGCTTCCGAAACGTTAAAATTCCAACGGTCGGATTTCCAGCCATTAATGATCCCAACGGCTATATTTCTAGCCGTTGTAATCCCAGACCAGTATACCACCGGTATGCCGGATCATACCGGCGGTATGCCGGTTCGTGGACTGAAAAGTTACCTTGAGCTCTGTTCAATGCTTTGGTTATAAATAGCCTTGAACCCTTCGTTCAAGGTTGATGCTTTGAGCCTAAAAATTTCTAAACCACCAAAGCCTATCCACAATCAACTCTATAAAGCTTTCATTTGCCATCCATAAATTGTGTTAGAGTTATTGAGTTGAAAAGTGAGATCTTCATCTTATTGTATAAGGAGATCAAAACCTATTGTGAAAGGTTAAAGTTGGGGAGTCTTCGTATCTAAACTCTCGGTTGAAGTTGGAGAGTCTTCGTATCCAAACTCTCGGTTGAAGTTGGAGAGTCTTCGTATCCAAACTCTCGGTTGAAGTCGGAGAGTCTTCGTATCCAAACTCTCGTGTAAGAAGTTGGCGAGTTCTTCGGATCCAAACTCGCGTGTAACTATTTGCTCAAATAGTGGATTAAATCCGGAGAGAGTTCCGGGACTGGATTGCCTCTAGGGAGGATACCAGGATACATCGGGTGTCGGTATTATTATTCCTTCTTCTCTTGCACTTATATTTTTAAATTGCCAATTTGGTTGTGCTAAGTACTTGATTAGTAAGCTTGACCCTATTCACCCCCCCTCTAGGGTTCCTACACTCTCTTCGGTCCAAGATCTCAACCGGCTTCTCTGGATAGCTGAGTGTCGGTCCTGTAATGCCCCGCTCCGCAGGTACATTATGCTGAGTCGTTGACTCGAAGAGTTGCGTTGACCCGATAATGTATCGATGCAAAACGATACGAGAGTTAAGTTGTCTCTTGCAATACATCAAACTAAGTTGATGTGAAGTGTTGCCTTGCCCCGAAAGAATGCATCGAGTTGAATCGATGCGAAGCGCCGCGTTGCCCCCAATGATGAGTGCGTTGAATCGGCTCGAAGATTCTAAGAAATTGAATCAACCAAGGCGCAAGTCCAAATCGATGCAAGTATTGATTTTAGTTGGTTTCGTGTGCAGGTTATACTTTGACGGGAAAATATTAGAGGTCGATCTTTTGCAATATTTAGTAAGGGGTCCGCGAAATCAAATTGTCGCCTTACGACGGACTAAGACTTGGGCATGCTAAGGCAAATTGGGCGTATAACTCAACGAAGCACGAAGTGCTCGAATGGCTAAGTCAGGAGAGTGGCCGTGCAACAAAGTTAGAAAATCGAGCCGCATCGGCTCGACGAAACGACGAAGGCGTATCGACTCAAGGTGGGAGGATTGACTTCTTTTTACTCCTTCATTCGATAAGTCAAATATATCATTGTATGCTAAGTTAACCTATCGACGCCACGGGCGTGGTCTGATCAGAGATAAATCATAGTGTGTGTCGCACACTAAGTTAGTACAATTAAAATAAAACGTGCATCATATGCACGAGTCGCTACAGAATATTGGATATCGCAAAGGCGAGCGCCTCTATGCGCAAGCTGCAATAACATGGGATAACTGTACTCGGCGAGTGCCTTAGTGCACGAACCATACCGTGCCTTCGTGCACGAGTTAGAACGGCTAGAACATTGAAAGACAATAGGCGAGCGCCCTAGCGCGCAAGCCACGGACATTGAATGCTAAGTCATAGAACATCAGAATACGGTCGAAATGTGCCTACGTGTACGGGATACTAAAAGATGGCTTCGTTGCGAGAGAATGCAGTTGTGGCATGAATGTGGCAGAACTGTCGGATATGATATAATGCCTCGAAAGGTGTTCGGGACCTTCGGATCGTTCGGTTGACGAGCATTGAGTTGAGGCATGATGCCATTGAACATTGAAACGAAGTATGAAGCGTAAGAACATAGAAAGTTAACGGAAGAAATACGAGATGATAATGCGGCATGGTGCCCTTCGAAATGTTTACGGCCTTCGGGCGTTCGACAAGAACATTTGGGCGTTGTGCCAATTGAAATAGAGATAAGCGAACTTGCTTGGATGTATGAAATATAAGATTCGTTGCATGGTCAAATGGACTTAAAGATATAAAAGCCCGTGCATTGGTATTCCCTCGAACGCGGCGCGCCAGGGTGCTGGGACCGTTCGGCCTAGGAGGGATTCGATTTCTTAGAATCTTCGAGCCGATTCAACGCACTCATCCTTCGGGGCAACGCGGCGCTTCGCATCGATTCAACTCGATGCATTCTTTAGGGGCAAGGCAACTCTTCACATCAACTTAGTTTGATGCATTGTTCGGGACAACTTAACTCTCGTATCGAATAAGATATAGCATGGTTCGTAGTAAACTGTCCTTCGGTGATGATCCACAATTATCGAGCGTATCTTCGGGGTAGCTGTGTCACCCTCATTTCCCGTATTTCCCGTATTTCCCGTATTTCGTATTTATACTCGTATCTGGATTTTGGCATGTATTTTTATTTTTCTCAACTTGTGGAATTTCGGTATTTTTCGTATTTTAGGTTTTGCCATGGCTCGGTTTTAATTGGTTTGGGTTGGTTTGGGTTGGTTTAATATGTATTGGAACACCTTAGCCTATGCTCCACCCTCAACACACCACATCCCACCCTCTTTAAAACTCCACCAACCACTCTCTCTCTTCATTATTTTCTCCATTAATTCTTCTTCTTCTTCTTCTTTCTCCACCCAACTCTCCACACCCATAGGCAAGTGCAACTTGCTTCTTCAAGAGAACCCATTTTGTTGTTCCATTAGCTTCTCCTCATGTTTCTAAGACACATTAGAACTTGTCATTTTCCATTTTTAGGCTTTAAATCTTGTAGATCTAGAAATTTGTTATTTTTGGATTTGGTGGTTTTGATCTATCAAACTTCTTTGTTTTCAAGTTTTGATGGTTCCATGTGGTGGGAAATTTTCTTCTACCCAATTTTGACCTTTAAAAAGTTGGATTTGGACTTGTTTTGACCAAGTTATGAACTTTTGAAGCTTTGGGTTTAACCATGGAGTTCTTGCTGGTTTGGAGAAGACAGTGAGCAGTGTGCATAGCTTTTTAGCTTATGCCACTGAGCTGCACGCGCTCTTTAGCGTAGCGTACGCATGACCCTTAAGTACGCCTCCTGTTGGAAGCGTGTCTCTTGCGTACGCAGACCTTAGGTACGCTTCCTGTTGGAAGCGTGTCTCTTGCGTACGCAGACTTGAGTACGCCTCCTGTTGGAAGCGTGTCTCTTGCGTACGCAGACTTGAGTACGCTTCCTGTTAGAAGCGTATTTCTTGCGTACGTAGACTTGAGCGTGCCCTGACCCTTGCGTACGCAGACTTGAGCGTGCCCTGACCCTTGCGTACGCAGACTTGAGCGTGCCCTGGCCTGAGCGTACGCAGACTTAAGCGTGCCCTGGCCTGAGCGTACGCATGACCCTTGAGTACACTGTCTTATGCGTACGCAGCTCCCCTGCGTGCGTGTTTCTACGCGTACGCAGCTCTCCTGCGTGCGTACTTTTGTGCGTACGCAGCTCTTCTGCATGCGTACTTTTGTGCGTACGCAGCTCTCCCGCGTGCGTGCTCTTGTGCATACGCTGCTCTCCTGCGTGCGTGCTTAACTCATTGGCTCTTGGAGTATTGGTTTTAAATTCTCGACTTGGTTTCTCTTTTGTGATTGGGTTTTTCCTGAGATCTGTTCAACACAGCACGACTATCTTGACCCGATACGGCCTAACACGGTTTTCTAGTAATTGTTTATGACTAGTACGATTCTTAGGATTTTCTGTGGATTATGATTCTGGTATTCTCTGATCTCCTTGCTAGTAACCCAGTGGGGTGCACACCTAACTTGTAACTTGTAATTAATCCTTGTAACTTGATAACTTGATAGTGGCCCGTGGCGGCACACTCCTGACTTATAGCATGACTTGATAATTTAACGTTGTTGCGACGGCTAACTTGACATGCTAAGTGAATTCTTGACACCGTGGGTGATTGTATTAAATGTGCTTGTGTAAGCAACCAGTCTTGTCTCGCATCATGTCTAGGACATGAATCCCTGGTTTCCCACGGTCAGGGATTCATACTGAAATGGACTAAGGTTAACGACTAGAATAATTCACTAGTCATGAAGAGATGTTCCCCAGTTACAGGCGATCCCGTTATCCCGGCCGCAAATGTTTGGACTTGTAGCCTGCCGACGAGTAGGGCACATTTCCAGCCCACTGTTATGTGGGGCACCCACCATTGTCACTTAAATGATTGAACCCTATTGTCACTCTTATGTATTGTACTCTTTAAATTGTCACTATAATATTCGCCTGGATAACCTAGATAGCTGCAGGGCCTGTGACTACTTGGAGCATCTCATTGCATCTTGTTAGTAACTAGGATTGTGATAACCCTAGTTAGTTAATGTAGAAAGCCGTAGGCAATGATTGGTCGTGATTGCTTGGATGGAGTCTAGTCCAGTATAGTATTGTCTAGAAGTGATTGATTGAAAGATTGTACCAGAATGATTGAATGATTGTCACTCCAGATTGTTACTATAACGATTGTACTCCACTGTCATTCTAGCGTATTGCACTCTTCATTGTCACTTTTATCATTGTTCTCTCTCCTTTTCACCTTAATGATTGGCACCTTTAGCAATAAATGATCAGAGACTAAGTTCTGTTCAGGCGAAGGGTTATAATCTCGGTCCTTGTTTGGTTTAAGGATTGTAACCTGGCTTCCGGAATAGTACCTTCGTTTTCTCTTCATATATTGTCCCGCTATGTTTTATTTAGCATGATTCTCCAGTTCTTTTATGTCAATGATGCTTCTCTTAATTATTTCCTCTGATTAGGGCAAGTGCATTGGTAGTGTACAAACCTCAATCTGTGTTATTTATTGTTGTTTTCTTATGTATTGAATGCTAATGATTTGTTGGTTTTAGTTCTTAAGTGAAGCCTCCTTTGTGGCACTTGCTCTTTCTGGGGTCTGACCCAGCTGGTTTTGTATGGCCAGATACCGGAGCAGCAGCAAAGGATCTACCTGCTTTCCAGCCCGATGGTGGACACCAGACGTAACCAGGGCATCGAGTGGATTTCTTTTTGTTCTCCCACTGTAATATTGTACATTATTCTTTTGAGACGTTTAGCCGACGAGCAAGTGTTAGCTCGATTTTACTTACTTACTGTCTGCCTACGGGCTGTAGCATGATTGACAAGCCCCGGAGGTTGATCATGTATGACTGAACTCTTGCTAGTCCTCACATTTTGTAACGACTAGCTTCATGATCATTCCGAATATGTAATGTATGTGACGCCTTACTATTGTGTATTTGGTGATCTGACATCTTGTAACTATTATTAGTTGGTTGAGATTGAGACAATAGGCTACTTTATGACCTTAAGAGACTGCTGGATTGTAGTGAAACCCTCACATATCTAGACAGTCGTGACCGTATAGCGGTGTAGATTCCATTCCGTTATACGTAGCTGGCTATGTCTGCCCCCGCTCTCCAGTATTCTAGTTCTGGGGCGTGACATGGTTTAAGTGGTGGCCCATGCAGGTCTTGTTAATCAAGATGTGTGAGGGTTTACCGGATAGATGTCTCAATCTGTACTCTCCCTTGATCTCCACTCGTATCTTCATATCTTCTTGAATTCCTGACTTGATAACATACTTTTATCATTGATCTATCCTGGTCCTTCCTTAATATCTCTGGTATCATTTGCTCCAGTGACATCGTTCATGTTGATCAGCCAGAAGGGGCTCAGTCCTCAGCAGCAGCCTCCCGAGCCGTGCCTCCTGGAGAACCAGTACCGCCAGTTCAGCCCGTCCAGCCAGCAGGGTCAGAGGATGGAGGCTTGGTAGGACTCATCCGTGAGTTGCTTGCGTCCCAAGATCGTCAGGGAGATGTCCTGCACCAAGTAGTACAAGATGCTCTGAATAGAAGTGGTCCTCAAGGAAACAGTGCGGTCAACAGTTTCAAGCGCCTGAACCCTTCCTTCTTCGATGGCAGCGAGGATGCCATTGCTGCCGATGCTTGGCTACAAGATATAGAGGTGGTTCTCGGAGCCGCGAAGATTCCAGAAGACGAGAAGGTGGCTGTGGTGTGTCTACAGTTATTGGATCTAGCCCGCAGTTGGTGGGCCGCACAAGCAGTGGGATTGGCAACACCTGTCTCCTGGGCAGTGTTCAGCGAAAAGTTCCAGACCAAGTATTATGATGCAGTGGCTCGATATGACTTGCAGACCAGGTTCAGTAATCTTAAGCAGATCGGGAGGACAGTCGACGGTTATGCGGCCGAGTTTTCCAGACTCAGTCGATTTGCTCCCACCTTGGTGGCAACCGAGTTTGATAGAGCGCAGAGGTTCCAGCAGGGACTTCACCTGGAGATTATATTGGCAGTGGAACAGTTCGAGCATCAGACCTATGATGCGGTGTTGCGAGCAGCGAGGAGGCACGAGTATACCTCCCAGAGAATAGTGGACAGGACCGGAGGTCGGAAGCGGTCCCATAGTCAAATGAATCAGTCTTCAGCCCCAGCCCCGACAGCCAGGGCTTTGACTATTGGAGCTCCGGGGCGAGCGACCTCAGTGACGTCGGTTCAGCTATCAACCCCGACATACTCTCAGCAGAAACAGAAGCAAGCGCAGTCTTTCGTTGCGGAGACTCGTTGTGATCGGATGCGCGACGGCTTGACGCGACGCGTAAGAATTGATAGTCCCGATGAAACATACAAAGTAAGAAATACGAATTTTGAATCGCATCGTGTACCTTGACTTTTGTTGGCGAATCGCGTATGTATCAATATGAATGTGCGCTAGAATTGCGAGAACAAGTAATAGAGCCAAGTCCGATCAAGAATACGAGATGGCAAGTAATAGAGAATGAGAAGTTACGGGTTTGCATTGTTCCGATATCTTACAACTGAGCTTGGTCGAAATGCATATATTAGTGGGATGCCTAAAATATGTGTATGATTCCAAACTAAGTTGTACGATCCAAACGATAGTGAGACGAGATCGTGGAACGATCTAATGAAACCCTTGGAAATTTAGTATTGGTTTCGGTTCGGGACGAACCTTGTTTTGAGTGGTATATTCTGTAATGTCCCGCTTCGTACGGTGCATTATGCTGAGTCGTTGACTCAAAGAGTTGCGTTGACCCGATAATGTATCGATGCAAAACGATACGAGAGTTAAGTTGTCCCGAGCAATGCATCAAACTAAGTTGATGCGAAGAGTTGCCTTGCCCCGAAAGAATGCATCGAGTTGAATCGATGCGAAGCGTCGCGTTGCCCCGAAGAATGAGTGCGTTGAATCGGTTCGAAGATTCTAAGAAATCGAATCGACCAAGGCGCAAGTCCAAATCGATGCAAGTATTGAATTTAGTTGGTTTCGTGTGCAGGTTATACTTTGACGGAAAAATATTAGAGGTCGATCTTTTGCAATATTTAGTAAGGGGTCCGCAAAATCAAATTGTCGCCTTGCGACGGGCTAAGACTTGGGCATGCTAAGGCGAATTGGGCGTATAACTCAACGAAGCACGAAGTGCTCGAATGGCTAAGTCGGGAGAGTGGCCGTGCAACAAAGTTAGGGAATCGAGCCGCATCGGCTCGGCGAAACGACGAAGGCGTATCGACTAAAGGTGGGAGGATTGACTTCTTTTTACTCCTTCATTCGATAAGTCAAATATATCATTGTATGCTAAGTTAACCTATCGACGCCACGGGCATGGTCCGATCGAAGATAAATCATAGTGTGTGTCACACACTAAGTTAGTACAATTAAAATGAAACGTGCATCATATGCACGAGTCGCTACGGAACATTAGATATTGCAAAGGCGAGCGCCTCGGTGCGCAAGCCGCAATAACATGGGATAACTGTACTCGGCGAGTGCCTTAGTGCACGAACCATACCGTGCCTTCGTGCACGAGTTAGAACGGCTAGAACATTGAAAGACAATAGGCGAGCGCCCTAGCGCGCAAGCCACGGACATTGAATGCTAAGTCATAGAACATCGGAATACGGTCGAAATGTGCCAACGTGTACGAGATAATAAAAGATGGCTTCGTTGCGAGAGAATGCAGTTGTGGCATGAATGTGGCAGAACTGTCGGATATGACATAATACCTCGAAAGGTGTTCGGGACCTTCGGATCGTTCGGTTGACGAGCATTGAGTTGAGGCATGATGCCATTGAACATTGAAACGAAGTATGAAGCGTAAGAACATAGAAAGTTAACGGAAGAAATACGAGATGATAATGCGGCATGGTGCCCTTCGAAATGTTCACGGCCTTCGAGCGTTCGACAAGAGCATTTGGGCGTTGTGCCAATTGAAATAGAGATAAGCGAACTTGCTTGGTTGTATGAAATATAAGATTCGTTGCATGGTCAAATGGACTTAAAGATATAAAAGCCCGTGCATGGGTATTCCCTCGAACGCGGCGCGCCAGGGCGCTGGGACCGTTCGGCCTAGGAGGGATTCATTTTCAGTATTGTTGGTGCACTTCATTTAGAAGGGTAGCGACCTTCTGGTGAAAGTGATAAGCCACTTGCTGCGATTATTTCGGTGGCCTCTGATGTTGGTTAGCACCCGCACAGAGTTAACATCGTCTTATGTTTCGATGATAAATATAAGTCCATTCTAGCCCGAAAAGCTATTGACCTTCATATACATAAGGGCGATGGGTTTGGAAGTACAAGGTATGCGTATATCCTGCATGGACGGATTCTGAATAGAGGGCACTTATAACATGACAGGGAAAACGGATAGGCGTATTCACCTTGCGTCGGTTGCAAGGGCGGGTGCGTCGATATTATAAGTTGCACCACGAATCAAACACGAGATTGCTTGTCTGTTTACTTATGCAAATTGAATAACATGCTTGCCATGCTTTACGCTTTCGAATATGCCATGAAATTGACCCTAAGGAGAACATAGCAAGATCATAAGCTAAGTTGCATGATTCAACATAAATATTAAAATATCGGTTTGGAAAGATGATCTTTTCTTCAGTACATGCGAGGACGAACGTACTGATCCCCCACCAGCTTCATGCAGGGTCCAGGGAATGGATTGCTCGCGGTGAAGCGTTGCTTGAACGCGTTGAGGCTTGGAATGCCGAAGCGTATTGAAGCGTGCGATCGCATTGACGCTCGGACTCGCGACAGGATTGATGCGGCCGAGATATAGAAGGCATGATGTATGGAACGGCGAAATCCTTTGTGGGCAAGAGAGAACCTGAGTGTTGTAGCCAATCTGGCAAATTCCGTTGGGCTATCGAAAGCCTTTGTAATCTGATTTCGAATATCAATAAAGAGAATCGTTTTCGTATACTCTGTTTTCCTTTCATTATTAACGTTCAATACAAAGATAACCATTCGAGAACTTGTCATCTTGCCTTGCACGAGCGCAACTCCAGGCTCGTGCGGCATCACGCCCCAGCGAGGACGATGATTCGGGTGATTCCGGGTCGGGGCGTGACAGGTCCCACCTCGATCTCGGAGTGGTCTAAGACGTGACTGGGATCTGTCACGTACCGTCTCAGCTGCGACACGTGGAACACACTGTGCACTCCCTCTAGTGCGGGCGATAACTCCAGTCGGTAAGCTACTGCACCGACCCTGTCCAAGATACGGAATGGTCTGATGTATCGTGGACTAAGCTTCCCGCCGCCACCAAAACGAATCGTGCCACGCGTCGGAGAAATCCGCAGAAAGACAAGATCATCAACCTAGAACAAAACACAAGACTTAGAGCTTGATCTAAAACAATCACAATCAGACTCAATACTAGAAAAATCTAAATTATACCTCAAACTCCAACGGCCTCCGGTGGCTATCGGCCCAATGCCGCTGCCTATCCTGCGCCACCCGAAGTCTATCTCTGATAACCCTGACCTTCTCTGCAGCATCTACTACCATCTCAGGGCCAAGCAAAACCCTCTTGCCGACATCATCCCAAGATAAGGGAGTACGACACCTCCGTCCGTATAGAGCCTCGAAAGGTGACATCTCTATACTGGCTTGGTAGCTGTTGTTGTAAGCAAACTCTACCAAGTGAAGATGGTCCTCCCAAGATCCCCCGAAGTCCAAGACACAGGTACGAAGCATATCCTTGAGGGTCTGAATCGTCCTCTACGACTGCCCGTCTGTCTGGGGGTGGTATGCGGTACTGAACTTGAGCGATGTGCCCAAGCTAAGCTGCAAACTCCTCTAGAAGTGGGAAGTGAATCGGCTGTCCCGATCCGAGACTATACTCACTGGAACCCCGTGCAATCGGACTATCTACCGCACGTACATCTCGGCCAACCTCTCCGTCGACAAACCCACCTTGAAAGGCAAAAAGTGGGCCGATTTGGTCAATCGATCAACAATGACCCAAATCGCATCCTTCCCTCCTGGAGAGCGCGGAAGCCCAGATACAAAGTCCATAGTGATATGCTCCCACTTCCACTCAGGAATGGGTAGTGGCTGGAGCAATCCACCGGGTCTCTGTCTCCCGGCCTTCACCTGCTGGCACACCAAGGATCTCGAAACGAACTGAGCCACCTCACGTTTCATGCCATACCACCAAATATGCTGTCTCAAGTCTCTATACATCTTGTTGGCTCCGGGATGCATAGAGTACTGAGAACGGTGCGCCTCCTTAAGAACCTCCTCCCGAAGTCCTCCGCTCGGCACGCACAATCTGGTACCATGCCTCAACGACCCATCCCCTGCTATAGAGAACTCATCCAACAGTCCTGCCCGGACCTGCTCCCTGATGACTCTCAGAGCCTCATCCTCAAACTGAGCTGCCCTGACTCTGTCCATCAGCTCCGACTGCACCTGGAGACCCCATATCTGCGCCTCGAACCCAGGAACTATCACCTCTATGCCCAAGCTCTCCAGATCGGCCAGAAGGTGACGATCCATCGTCAAACACATGGCCACGTGATACCTGCTCAAAGCATCCGCGACCACGTTGGCCTTCCCCGGATGGTACTGTAAGGATATATCAAAATCTTTCATCAGCTCTAACCATCGCCTCTGCCTCATATTCATCTCCTTCTGGATAAACACGTACTTCAAGCTCTTGTGATATATATAGATCTCAACTCGCTCTCCGTACAGATAGTATTTCTACAGCTTCAAAGCAAAGATGACCGCTGCCAGCTCCAGATCGTGGGTAGGGTAATTCCTCTCATGAGGACGTAACTACCTAGATGCATAGGCAATCACCTTTCCGTGCTGCTGAAGCACACAACCCAAACCCCGTCCTGAAGCATCACTGTAGATCGTATAACCACCACATCCAGATGGCAGCGTCAAGATAGGAGCGGTAGTCAACCTCGCCTTCAGCTTCTCGAAGGTGGCCTGGCACTCATCGGACCAAACAAACTCCTCGTCCTTCCTGGTAAGGCGGGTCATCGACTGGGCAATCCTGGAAAAGTCATGTACGAACCTCCGGTAGTAACCTGCCAGACCCAGAAAACTCCGAACCTCTGCTACTGAGCTCGACGTAGACTAGGACTCCACTGCAGAAATCTTCCTCGGATCCACTGAAGTACCCTCGCCAGAGACAACAAGGCCTAGGAACTCTACGCGATCCAAGAAGAACTCGCACTTGGACAGCTTCCCATACAGCTGCTCCATCCTGAGAGTGTCCAACACAATCCTCAGGTGCTCCTCGTGCTCGTCTGGTGTCTTCGAATAGATGAGAATGTCATCAATGAAGACCACCACGAACTTGTCAAGGTACTGATGAAGTACCTTGTTCATCAAGTTCATGAATACCGCCGAGGCGTTGGTCAACCCAAATGGCATGACGATATACTCATACTGGCCATAGCGAGTCCGAAAGACAGTCTTCGGAATGTCATCCCGCTTCACCTTTCGAGCCTCCGCGTAAACCTCTACATATGTCGCATAGAAGGAAGGGATCAGGATCTTGATATCCCATGTCAATCCCTCCCGGAAGCGCTCTGCTCGGATCACCGGGTCGCTCACCATGTACTCGGCGTATCGGCACAGCCGGCCGAACTCCGCCGCATACTCCTCCACAGTCATACCGTCCTGCTGTAGGTTCTGAAACTGCCGCACTAGGTCGATCTTGTCTGTGGGGAAAAAGAACTTCTCTCTGAATAGGGCCCGAAACTCAGCCCAAGTGTGGCCCTCTCCTGTCACGACCCGCACCCACTGTGAGGGTACGAGAATGTAACAACGCCCAGCCTACGTCGCAGTGTCGGCGGTAGAACGCTGTCCTAGGTCAATCATCTAACAATATAAAGGAACCTGTACAGTATATACACTCCGAATGGAGGTGACATAGCAATATACAGTCTCAATCACATCTAAAGCAGAATGAAAGATAGGAAGATAGATAGATAAATACTGGAATGAAGGAAAAACTACATAAATACAACCAGAGAGTCTAAGTGTCTACTGACATAACAAATCAGAACATCCAGCTCAATACAAGACTCTAACACTGAAATGAAAGAATATATACAATCTAGATCTCAAATGACAGAAATAGAAAACCTAGACTAGGGAGCCTCAGTCTCTAAGCTAGTAGATCAGGCTGGAAATCTGGGTCACACATGGCATCTACAGCTGCCCCATAGTAGGTGTCTACGCAGGCCTCCTCCTCATCCTCTGTAATATTTTCAACAGGTCCAGTCAGGACGGGAGCGAGCACAAAATATCTCACGCAGTTCATATCAAGTTAGGAAATATAAAGCATACAATAGAGTAAAGTACATGAAACGCTGAAATAATGAGATATATGAAAAACAGTAGAGATTTGATAACAGGAAATATCTAAATATGATAAGTAAGAACTGTAAGGAACATGTGATTTTAGAGCATAATATGGTTATGTAAACGGGTTAGGTTATACAATAAAATGGGACTCCTTTGTACGTGGGTGTACAATAGACATATACAATTTCTTATACAATATGATTGATCACATAACCATTTCTACTCCCCCTCCCCAATCAATACACAAGGATCCAATTCAGTTACGTTACCTTATACAATGGCTTGTGCAATGGCTTGTACAATGACTTGTACAATGGCTTGTACAATGGCTCAATGTGATACTGAGAGTACAATATGCACAATGAGTGTACAATGATAAGGATATTCAATAAATATAACATGTAAGTGAAACGTACATCACAACATGTACTTAATGAATACAAGGAGATAACATCTCAGAAAAAGATCCATATAGTACCAATCCATGATAATGATCGTGTCAGCATCAAGTACAGTAATATAGAGCAAGAATGTAAATCCACACAAGTATGAAACGATCAGAGAATGTACTCGCCTGATAGCCTGAGTATCTGAAGAGAATATACTGTCCAAGGAGTGGTGTATGTCTCCTATAGAATAGTACAAGTCACTATGAGTCCAAAAATGATAATAAGATGCATTACAATGCATTCTAAATGAATCTAGGTCAATCTAGGTCAAATCTAAGTCAAACCTAAGCCAAATCTAAGTCACACCAAGCTAAACTAGGTCATACTGAGCCACACTAGGACAATCAAGGTCAAACAAGGTCACAGGAAATCAATCCAAGTCAAACTAGGTCAATCGGGGTCAAAGGTTGACTTACAGTTAACTTTTGGTCAAAAAGTCAACTCTGGTCAACACTGAGTCAACCCTAGGTCAAACAAGTCACATGTTGACCAACTGTTGACTTCCAGTCAACTGGTCAACTCTGGTTTGGTTTTGGTCAAATCTGGTCGCTTAAAGGCTAAGTTTGACTCTCGGTTGACTTTTGTTGACTTTTGGTCAAAATGGTCAACCGACGTCAAAACTAGTCTATGAGCACTATATTTGATCATTACCAACCAAGGAAACCAAGTTTTAACTCTATCTTAGACTCCAAACTCAAATACCTTATTTATAGACATTACATACATTACCTTACCAAGGTAAATACCAATACCTTGTACAATACCACTCTAACCTAGGAATACTAGCCTAGGCTTCCTAGGATAGCTAGATACTATCCTATACTAATATTACCTACCAAAAAATCCTAGTATCTAGGTCATCTAAGTTATCTTAGACCACATGTTAGACATTTACCCTTTACCTTACCTTACCTTACACCCTCTTCACATCTTCTAAACACTCACATACCCAAACTCATCACTCACTCACTCACTCACTCACTATGGTTCACAATAGGCTCTTACCTATAGGTTCACATAGGCTAACACTCATGCTCACACCTATAGGCTAATGGCTATATATATAGGCTCACTACATATACATATCTAGACTCACACTCACTAACTCATATCTATAACCATACATCTAAACTCATATAGGTTCTCCTATATAGACTTACACACACACTCGAATATAATGGGACACAAATATATATAGGCTAACACATACACAACACCTAGGCTCACAAGGACACACACTCAAATACTCACAAGTGGACTGATTTGTGGTCTGCTACTAGAATGTTAGGGGCAGATTTGGGGGACTGATTATAAGGCTGTAATGGGGTTTTATAGGACTGCAATGGGCTGTGTTAAGGACAGGTGTTAAGGACAGGGTTTGGGGCCAACATATGGCTGATTTTGTGGGGGTTAGGGACTGATTTGTGGGGCTTTTATGGGGTGATATAGGGTGGTTTGGCACAGCTACTGCTGCTGCCATTTAGGACATGTTAAGGACAGGGTTTTGTTAGGCTAAGGTTGGACTGGAACTTGGGACTGCAATGTGGTTGATTGGGGGTGTACATGGGCTGTACCATAGGGTCATTTGTGGACAGGAAAATGGGGGTTTACATGGCTGTTAACAGGGCCAAATGTGGGGTTGCTAAGGGTGGTTGAAGGGGCAACAATGAACAGATTTTAGGCTAGTTTAGGACAGGTTTGGCATGGTTCAATGGGCTGATATGCCCTGTTATTGCTGCTGTTTAGGGGGGGTTTCTATGGGGATTAGATGGGGCTAACATGGATTGGTTTAGGACTGTTTAGATGGGTATCAATGGACTGATACATGGAGCATTACATGGGGGTTTAGGGGACTGACATGGGAGGGTGTTTTAGGGTGGTATAGAGCTGCCAATGCCCTGCTACAAGGGCTGAAACATAGGGAGTGAATGGGACAGACATTAGGCTGCTATGGGACTGCCATATAGCTGAAGTATTGGGCTATTTCCAGGGTTGGTTTGCTGGAACATAGGGCTAATTACTCCCCCCCTTCCAACCCGCTGTGAAGAACAGCAGTGACAGTCCCCTTTTGGGGACTGTCCAGGTGAGGAATTAGCTCCCCTCTTCCAACTCTCACTCAATACATAAACACTCACCATTCTCAATACTCTCCCCCATTATCAACCTCTCTATCACTCCTACATTCTCTCTTAAACTCATTCTCAAGTCCCCTCATCTCTCACTCTCTCTAACACTCTCTCTCTCTACACATAAACACACACTCACATATAAACAAACACCTGCTATGCACAACCACACACAACACAAACTCCTCCCTTGTCCGACCACATAACCCACCACCAACACAATATACATACCAACATAACACATATATATATATCCATATATATCAACCATATTATATATATATATACATATATATATATATATACATATAGAGATTGATATATATCACCATATATATATATATATATATATTTATAAATATAAACAATATGATACAATAAGATACATAGGAAAACTATTCCTAAACACATGAAAATCTAGGATTAAACATTAGGCAACAACAAAATCTATATATAGATAATTCCCCATGTGTCCAAATAGGGGTTGTCACGCCCCAGAACCAGAATACTGGAGAGCGGGGGCAGACATAGCCAGCTACGTATATTGAAATAGAATACATCTCAACTATACGGTCACGGCTGTCTAGATATGAGGGTTTACTACAAGCCAGCAGTCTCTTAAGGTCAAGCCTATTGTCTCAATCTCAAACAATTAACAGAGTTACAAGATATTAGAGCATCAAATATATATATATATAAGGCGTCCCAAATATTACATATAAGAACAAAAGCCAGCATATCAGAACATAAAGAATAAAAGAAGTACAAGTAGTAAGGTACACAGGGCGATAAACGACTAGGGACGTGGAACCATTCCGGGAGCCAGGTTACAATCCTTAAACCAAACAAGGACCGGGATTGTACCCCTTCGCCTGAATAGCTCACTGTCTCTACCCATTTATCGTTAGAAATAAGTAAAGCAAACAAGATCAAGAGTTCCAGGTACAGGGGCTAGACAAGACTTAGACAGAGCTGGACACCATTCATTCACAATCGGCCAAGCAAGTACTACGGCTTACTACTTTAACTAACTAGGGTTATCATAAACCTAATTACTAACAAGATGCAAGTGAGAATTCCAGTCCCAAGCCCTGTAGACTATCCAGTTATCCTTCCGCGGGTTGAGAGTTATAGGTGGGTACATTGCCCGGGAGACAATTGTACCCTTAGGTGACTTAGAGGGTGCAACACATGACAGTGTGCTGGAAATGTGCTCTACTCGTCGGCAAGCTACAAGTCCATTAAAGCGCCCAGATAACGAGATTGCCTGTGACTGGGAATTCTTCATGTTCTAGTTTGATCTAATCATTAGCCTAATCCAATTTAGCGCGAGTCCCTGGCCGTGGTACCCAGGAAGTCACGTCCTAGACATGATGCAAGACAAGACAAGTGGATTGTACAAGCAAGCAAGCAGGAACACCCACAGTGTCAAGTTGATTATACGAGTCAAGTTACAAGTTACAAGTTACAAGTTACAAGTCAAGAGTGCGCCGCCACGGGCCACTATCAAGTTATCAAGATAAATCATGTCAGGGTACTTGTCAGGAGTGCGCCACGACGGGCCACTATCAAGTCAGGTTGGTCATGTCAGGAGTGCACCAATACGGGTCACTGTCGTGTTATGCTAGTTTCTTGTCATACCAGGCCATGTACAATAGTCATTCCAAACATATTAAGCAAAATCAAGTTCATGTCAAAAGGCGTAAGGATATAAAATGGGCGTAAAATATCTAATAAAAATACTAATATAAATAGGACTATAGAAGAGCCAAGATCAGGAAATAACAAATTTATCATAGACAAGTAGGTTGTACAGGGTATGTACTGCGCAGGGTGCCAAGTGCGCAGGAGGAGCTGCGCAGGGTACCAACTGCGCAGGGTGCCAAGTGCGCAGGGTGAGCTGCGCAGGGTACCAACTGCGCAGGGTGCCAAGTGTGCAGGATGAGCTGCGCAGGGTACCAACTGCGCAGGGTGCCAAGTGCGCAGGGTCAGATTGCGCAGAGGTGGATTGCGCAGGAGTCAGGTTGCGCAGGAATGGATGGCGCAGGGTCAGATTGCGCAGAGGTGGATTGTGCAGGGGCTAACTGCGCAGGGGTTAGTGCGCCAAGGGAGATGCGCGGTCCAGCCCAAGAGGTCGGGCGCAATCGGCTATGCGCAATGAAGGCGCTGGCCGAGAAGGAAGGTGCACAGTTCACCAAAGGGTGAGCTGCGCAATCGGCCTTGCGCTAAAGAGCGCAGGCCGAGAGGGCTGCTTCTCCAACCCGAGAAGAACCCCAAGAACTTCAAAACTTCAATTCTTCATAACTTGATCAAATCAAAACCAAATCTAGATTTTCAAAGTTCTAACTTGAGTAAAATCGAATTCTCTTCCACATGGAAGCATCAAAACATACAAAAATCAAAGTTAAATAGATCAAAACCATGTAAATCCGAAAATAGTAAAAACCTAGATCTAGAACAAAGGAAACTCCAAATCACAAAATGTCAAGTTCTAAAGTTGTTCTCCATGGTCTAATCTAGCTAATGGACAAATAAAAAGTGGTGCTTATTTGATGGCAAGGTGCACTTGCCTACTGGGTTAGGGAGTTGTGTGGAAGAAGGAAGAAGAAGAAAATTAATGGAGAGTAAAGAGGAGAGAGAAAGTTTGGTGGAGATATAATGAGGGTGGTTGTGTTGTGTTGAGGGTAGAGTGTAGGTTAAAGTGTTCCACTCATGATGAACCAAACCAAACCAACTTCCACAAAATAAAACCAAGCCATGGTCCAAAACCCATTTACGAGAAACCAAAAATCCGCAAGTCGAGAAAATTAAAATACGTGCCAAAATCAAATACGAGCATAAATACGTAATACAGGAAATGGGGGTGACAACTCTACCCACCTTCAAAGAATTCCGTCCTCGAAATTTAATCAAGGAGCTAGAGACTGCCACGACAAGCTATGCTAAGCACAGACAAGCTACACTAAGCAGTTCAATCATACAATCATACTATGAAAGCAAGGAAGGAAAAGCGTAAGGCACAAGGAAGACATTATACCTTACGAGTCAAACAGGTAGGGATATCGCGATCGGATGTCGTCCTCACGCTCCCACGTTGACTCACCTAGAGAGTGATGACCCCAAGCAACACAGACTAAGTTAATAGTCTTGTTCTTGAGCGTCTTTTCTCTCCGGTCCAATATAGACACGGGCCTCTCCTCATACGAAAGGTTGGTACCAACAACCAATTCCGAATGATCTAGGATATGGCTCGGGTCCGGGATGTACCGTCTTAATTGGGATACATGGAATACATCATGTACCTCACTTAGCGACGGCGGAAGAGCGAGACGATAGGACACATCACCTACTCGCTCCAGAATATCGAACGGCCCTATATACCTAGGACTAAGCTTTCCCCGCATGCCAAAACGAATGACGCCGCGGGTAGGCGAGATCCTAAGGAATACATGGTCGCCGACGGTAAATTCTAAGGGTCGCCGATGAGCATCGGCCCAATGGCGCTGGCGATCCTGAGCAACTCGGAGGTGATCTCTGACTTTCCTGACCACTTCAACCGTCTGTGAAATCAGTTCTGGACCGAGCATCTGCCTCTCTCCGACATCGTCCCATGCTAACGGGGATCTGCACTTCTTGCCATACAGAGCCTCGAAGGGTGCCATCTAGATACTGGCCTAAAAACTATTGTTGTACGAGAATTCCACCAGGTACAGGTGATCCTCCCACGAACCACCAAAGTCAAGGGTACACGACCGTAACATATCTTCGAGAGTTTGTATAGTACGCTCTGACTGCCCATCTATCTGCGGATGATACGCTGAGCTGAACTTGAGACGAGTCCCCAAACTTTGATGAAGACTGCGCCAGAAGTGCGATGTGAATCTCGTATCCCTGTCTGATACTATGCTGACTGGCACTCCGTGAAGTCTGATGATCTGCCTGAGATACATCTCTGCTAGCTGTGCCGTTGACTGTCCAGCTCTAAATGGAAGAAAGTGTGCCACCTTGGTAAGCCTGTCCACAATGACCCAAATAGCATCTCTGTCTGCCGGAGATCTGGGTAATCCAGTCACGAAATCCATGGTAATGTGCTCCCATTTCCATTCTGGGATCGACAAAGGTTGAAGAAGTCCAGCTGGCCTCTGATGTTCAGCCTTGACCTGTTGGCAAACCAAACATCGAGAGACATACCGGGCTATCTCCCTCTTCATACCATTCCACCAAAAGTGTTGACGAATATCTCGGTACATCTTCGTGCTGCCTGGGTGGATGGAATACTGCGAACTGTGAGCCTCTGCCATGACTTCCTGTCTGATATCTCCACTGGGTACACAAAGACGCATGCCGTGTCGAAGTGTACCATCCTCATGAATACATAACTCTGGCCTTCTTTCTGCTTCACACTCTGCTCTGAGCTGCTGAATCTTGGAATCTGCTAACTGTGCTGTCCGGATCCTCTCAACTATGGTGGACTGAATCTGTAGGCTGGCCATCAAGGCCACATTGGAAGGAAGAACTACTTCAATTCCCATCTTCTGAAGATCCGACAATAACTCTGGTTGCGCCGTCAGGAAATAAACTCCGTCTCTCCGGCTCAACGCATCTGCTACAACGTTGGCCTTCCCTGGATGATACTGCAAATCCACATCGTAGTCCACCAGTAGCTCGAACCATCTTCTCTGCCGCATATTAAGGTCCTTCTGGGTGAAAACATACTTCAGGCTCTTATGGTCAGTAAAGATCTCCACTCTATCTCCGTACAAGTAGTGTCTCCACAACTTAAGTGCAAACACTACTGCTGCTAGCTCCAAGTCGTGGGTCGGGTAATTCTTCTCATGATCACGGAGTTGACGTGACGCATAAGCGATTACCTTCCCATGCTGCATCAAAACACATCCCAATCCTCTGTCTGAAGCATCGCAGTAAACTGTGAATCCTCCGGTCCCATCTGGAAGGGTAAGAATGGGAGCCGTTATCAAACTCCGTTTCAACTTCTCAAATGATTCCTGACATTCTGCTGTCCAAACGAACGGCACATCCTTGCGGGTCAACTGGGTCATAGGCGCTGAAATCCTTGCAAAATCAGAGACGAACCGCCGGTAGTAGCCGGCCAATCCAAGAAAGCTGTGAACTTCTACCACTGAGCTGGGTACTGGCCATGCCTCGATAGCCACAATCTTCTGGGGATCCACTTTCATCCTTCCTCTGGTAATGATGTGACCCAAGTAAGAAATGCGATCGAGCCAGAACTCGCATTTACTGAACTTGGCGTACAACTGGTACTCTCTGAAAATCTGGAGGACAACTCTGAGATGCTGCTCGTGCTCTGTTTCACTCTTGCTGTAGACCAGGATGTCATCAAGGAACACTATCACAAACTGATCCAAGTAAGGCATGAAAATACGGTTCATGAGGTCCATGAACACTGCCGGCGCATTGGTCGCTCCAAAGGGCATAACTAGAAACTCCCAATGCCCGTACCTAGATCTGAACGCCGTCTTCGGGATGTCCTGCTCTCTGACTCTGATCTGGTGGTATCCTGACCGCAAGTCTATCTTCGAGAAAACTGAAGCCCTTTTGAGTTGATCAAACAAGTCATCTATCCTCGGGAGAGGGTATCTGTTCTTGATTGTCACTGAGTTCAAGGTACGATAATCAACACATAGCCTAGACGTACCATCCTTCTTTTTCATAAGAAGCATCGGAGCTCCCCAAGGCGATCCACTTGCACGAATGAATCCCTTGGTCCTGAGTTCTTCAATCATCTTGTACAAAATCTCCAACTCTGAAGGCGCCATTCTGTAGACTCGCTCTGATACTGGTGCTGTCCCGGGAATCAAGTCGATGGTGAACTCGATCTCCCGCTCTGGTGGCATCCCTGGAAGTTCCTCTGGGAAGACATCTGGAAACTCTTCAACTATCTGGGGCAACTGCACTGCTGCTACTGCCATCCGCAATACTGGAGGAGATGGCTCTACTGCGCCTCTGGAAAATGAAAACTCTGGCTCTCCGGGAATACTAAAGACAACTCTGCCAACATGGCAGTCTATCCTAGCATAATGATTCCTCAACCAATCTATGCCTAGGACTACATCATAGTCTGCCATAGGGAACTCTATGAGCCTAGCGGGGAACTCTCTACCGCTAACTACGATCCGACACGAGGAAAACACTCGATCTACTCCCACAAGACCATTACCAGTAAGTATATTGAGCCTCACTGATAATGACTCGGGCTCCAATCCTATCCGTGTCGCGAATCGTGTAGACATGAATGAATGCGATGCACCAGAATCAAATAATACAGATGCTGGAAAGGTGTTGACGAGAATAGTACCTGCCACTACCTCACCTGGTGCAACTTCTTCTTCCATGGTCATCATCATAGCCTGACCTCTAGCTGCGGGTCCTCTCTGCTGGAAACCCCTCTGTCGGTTCTGTGCTGGAGCCTGGGTGAACTGCTGCTGGTTCTGCTAATAAAAGGCCTGGGCCTGAGGCAACAATGGCCTCGGGTACTGCTGCTGCTGCTGAACTGGAGCTGGGGCTGGTCCTCTCACCGAAGAACTAGAAAGGTTGGATGATGATGGACCTTCCCTATTCGGGCAGGTCCCTATCTGGTGGTCTGCTCCTCCACAAGCCAGGCACAATCCCTGTGCCCTACGACACTCTGCCACTACATGGCCCGGCTTCCCGCAATGAGAACATCCCACCGCAGAAGACTGCTTCTGCTTCTGCTGCTGCGGGTACGTCGGGGTCGAATGCTGAACCGACGTCACTGAGGCCGCCCGCCTCGGAGTTCCAATGGTTATACCCCTAGCTGCCGGGGCTGGAGCTGAAGATTGGTGTATCTGGTTGTGGGACCGCTTCCTGCCTCCGGTCCTGTCCACAATTCTCCGGGAGGTATACTCATGCCTCCTTGCTGCCTTCAACACTGCATCGAACGTCTGGTGCTCGAACTGCTCCACCGCCAATAATATCTCTAAGTGCAGCCCTTGCTGGAACCGCTGAGCCCTATCGAACTCGGTCGCCACCAAAGTGGGGGCGAACCTACTCAGCCTGGAAAACTCGGTCGCATAGCCATCGACCGTTCTGCCTCCTTGCTTCAAGTTGGTGAATCTGGTCTGCAGGTCGTACCGTGCCACCGCATCGAAGTACTTTGTCTGGAACCTCTCTCTGAACGTCGCCCAAGTGACTGGTGCTGCTAATCCCATGGCCTGAGCTGCCTACCAATCGCGAGCCAAGTCTAACAACTGTAGGCGTACCACCGCTACCTTCTCATTCTCAGGTGTCCTAGCTGCTTCTAGAACCACCTCGGTTTCCTGAAGCCAAGCGTCCGCGGCAATCGCATCTTCACTGCCGTCAAAGAACGGAGGGTTCAAGCGCTTGAAACTGTTGGCCGCCTGATTCTCTTGGGGACCTCCTCGGTTTAGTGCATCATGAACTTCCTGGTACAAGGCGTCGCCTCGACGATCTTGGGATGCAAGCAGTTCTCTGATAAGCCCTACCAAAGGTCCCTCATCCTGTCTAGCTGGTTGAACGGGCGGAGCTGCCTGAACTGGAGGTTCCGAGCCTCCAGGAAGCATAACTCGGGAGGCTACTCCAGAGTGCTGAGCTTGATCTTCCTGGCGCTGGGGTGCTTGCTGAGCTTCCTCTGGCTGGTTGGCAGGTCTGGGAGTAATGCCACTGAAGAAGACGACATTGGGAACAGTAAGGAAGGACCAGGACAGATCAATGATACAAGCGTGTGATCAGGTCAAGAATCTCAGGGATTTGAAGATACGAGCAGAGATCAACGACGAATATTGATTGAGACATCTATTCGGTAAACCCTCACATTTCTTGATTGACAAGACCTGCATGGGCCACCACTTAAACCATGTCACGCCCCAGAACCAGAATACTGGAGAGCGGGGGCAGACATAGCCAGCTACGTATATTGAAATAGAATACATCTCAACTATACGGTCACGGCTGTCTAGATATGAGGGTTTACTACAAGCCAGCAGTCTCTTAAGGTCAAGCCTATTGTCTCAATCTCAAACAATTAACAGAGTTACAAGATATTAGAGCATCAAATATATATATATAAGGCGTCCCAAATATTACATATTGGATGATCATGAAGCTAGTCGTACAAAATGATAGGACTAGCAAGAGTTCAGTCATACATGATCAACCCTAGGATTTGTTAATCATGTTTACAGCCCGTAGGCAGACAGTAAGTAAATGTGCATCGAGCTAACAGGTGCTCGTCGGCTAAACGCCTCAAAAGAATAAATTTACATATAAGTGGGTGAAACAAAAAGGAAAACCCACTCTTGGCCCGGGTTCCGTCTAGTTGTCACCATTGGGCTGGAAGCTCGGTAGATCCTCGGGAGCTGCTCCGAAATCTGGTCACACAAAACCAGCTGGGTCAAACCCCAGAAAGAGCAAGTGCCACAAAGAAGGCCACAAATAAGAACAAAAGCCAGCATATCAGAACATAAAGAATAAAAGAAGTACAAGTAGTAAGGTACACAGGACGATAAACGACTAGGGACGTAGAACCATTCCGGGAGCCAGGTTACAATCCTTAAACCAAACAAGGACCGGGATTGTACCCCTTCGCCTGAATAGCTCACTGTCTCTACCCATTTATCGTTAGAAATAAGTAAAGCAATCAAGATCAAGAGTTCCAGGTACAGGGGCTAGACAAGACTTAGACAGAGCTGGACACCATTCATTCACAATCGGCCAAGCAAGTACTATGGCTTACTACTTTAACTAACTAGGGTTATCATAAACCTAATTACTAACAAGATGCAAGTGAGAATTCCAGTCCCAAGCCCTGTAGACTATCCAGTTATCCTTTCGCGGGTTGAGAGTTATAGGTGGGTACATTGCCCGGGAGACAATTGTACCCTTAGGTGACTTAGAGGGTACAACACATGACAGTGTGCTGGAAATGTGCTCTACTCGTCGGCAAGCTACAAGTCCATTAAAGCGCCCAGATAACGAGATTGCCTGTGACTGGAAATTCTTCATGTTCTAGTTTGATCTAATCATTAGCCTAATCCAATTTAGCGCGAGTCCCTGGCCGTGGTACCCAGGAAGTCACGTCCTAGACATGATGCAAGACAAGACAAGTGGATTGTACAAGCAAGCAAGCAGGAACACCCACGGTGTCAAGTTGATTATACGAGTCAAGTTACAAGTTACAAGTTACAAGTTACAAGTTACAAGTTACAAGTTACAAGTCAAGAGTGCGCCGCCACGGGCCACTATCAAGTTATCAAGATAAATCATGTCAGGGTACTTGTCAGGAGTGCGCCACGACGGGCCACTATCAAGTCAGGTTGGTCATGTCAGGAGTGCACCAATACGGGTCACTGTCGTGTTATGCTAGTTCCTTGTCATACCAGGCCATGTACAATAGTCATTCCAAATATATTAAGCAAAATCAAGTTCATGTCAAAAGGCGTAAGGATATAAAATGGGCGTAAAATATCTAATAAAAATACTAATATAAATAGGACTATAGAAGAGCCAAGATCAGGAAATAACAAATTCATCATAGACAAGTAGGTTGTACAGGGTATGTACTGCGCAGGGTGCCAAGTGCGCAGGGGGAGCTGCGCAGGGTACCAACTGCGCAGGGTGCCAAGTGCGCAGGGTGAGCTGCGCAGGGTACCAACTGTGCAGGGTGCCAAGTACGCAGGGTGAGCTGCGCAGGGTACCAACTGCGCAGGGTGCCAAGTGCGCAGGGTCAGATTGCGCAGAGGTGGATTGCGCAGGAGTCAGGTTGCGCAGGAATGGATGGCGCAGGGTCAGATTGCGCAGAGGTGGATTGTGCAGGGGCTAACTGCGCAGGGGTTAGTGCGCCAAGGGAGATGCGCGGTCCAGCCCAAGAGGTCGGGCGCAATCGGCTATGCGCAATGAAGGCGCTGGCCGAGAAGGAAGGTGCGCAGTTCACCAAAGGGTGAGCTGCGCAATTGGCCTTGCACTAAAGAGCGCAGGCCGAGAGGGCTGCTTCTCCAACCCGAGAAGAACCCCAAGAACTTCAAAACTTCAATTCTTTATAACTTGATCAAATCAAAACCAAATCTAGATTTTCAAAGTTCTAACTTGAGTAAAATCGAATTCTCTTCCACATGGAAGCATCAAAACATACAAAAATCAAAGTTAAATAGATCAAAACCATGTAAATCCGAAAATAGTAAAAACCTAGATCTAGAACAAAAGAAACTCCAAATCACAAAATGTCAAGTTCTAAAGTTGTTCTCCATGGCCTAATCTAGCTAATGGACAAATAAAAAGTGGTGCTTATTTGATGGCAAGGTGCACTTGCCTAATGGGTTGGGAAGTTGTGTGGAAGAAGGAAGAAGAAGAAAATTAATGGAGAGTAAAGAGGAGAGAGAAAGTTTGGTGGAGATATAATGAGGGTGGTTGTGTTGTGTTGAGGGTAGAGTGTAGGTTAAAGTGTTCCACTCATGATGAACCAAACCAAACCAACTTCCACAAAATAAAACCAAGCCATGGTCCAAAACCCATTTACGAGAAACCAAAAATCTGCAAGTCGAGAAAATTAAAATACGTGCCAAAATCAAATACGAGCATAAACACGTAATACAGGAAATGGGGGTGACAGGGGTTTTCCCACATGGACACAAACCTACACATATGACACCTCTACAAGTGCCCAAATGGACACGAAATGGACTCAAATGGTCACACAACCATGGGGGTTATTCCTATGGGTCAAAAATAGATCTATATGCATGAAGGAATGGTTTAGAGGAGGGGTTATACCTTCCGGGAGAGAGATTCAAAGGAAAAGGCCTCCCGACACGTAGAGATTCCAAATGGACACAAACGAGCTTCGAATCCTTCCAAACTTGGCTAGCACCTTCCTTTCATGGAGTAGAGGAGGGGAGAAGAAGATTTGGTGGAAGGAGGAGTTGATTTAGAGATGAAATCACTAGGGTTGGCTCCCTAGAAATTTGGGGAATAACAAGAGAGAGAAAATAAGATGGAAGGAATAGAAAATATCAAAGGGGCTTGTGCCTATCCCCTCCTAGAGGTGGCCGGCCATAATAGGCTGCTATGCCCTATTTTGAAATGCCAAAATTACCCCCCTCTAGCCTATTAACAATACATTAAAAAGGGGGTTTAAGTCGGGGGCTAGTTTGGTCATTCTAACACACTAATCAAATAAATCCTAATCAAAATAAATTAGCCTAGTCACTAACTAAAATAAATGACATGTGGGCCATGGCTAACTAGTGTGTAGGTCCACTAGGGTCAACACTACCCCGGGTCCCCGTTTCAAGTCGGATTGAGATGAAATTCGAACCCGACTCAAATAACCCCAAAATATTACAATAAATAAATAAATAATTTTAAAATAATAAAAATAAAAAAAAGACAAAAATACTCCTATTTTTGGAAACTGGGGGTGACAAATCTATCCACCTTAAAAGAATTTCGTCCTCGAAATTAAAACCAACAATAGTAAAATATCAAAATCACAAGTCATGGCTAAAAATTAAAATGATCAAAATCTCAAAAGTCAAGGCATGAATTAAATAACTAAATTTAAAAAATTTAAAAATTACACTCAAATAGATACTATAAGTCTATCCACCTTAAAAGAAATCATCCAAAAATTTTAAAACAAGGCAACCACAGAAAATCATACAAATCGATAATCGTATGAGTCTATCCAATCATCATGATACTCAGAATCTCTGTCATGCCAGTGAGCAAGGCTACGATAATCACAGAGTCCTCAACTATGGTACATACCTCTAGAACTATGGTATTTAAAATTTTCGTATTGCCGCGCGCTTGGCAGCAAAAACTTTAAATTCCCACACCCGAGAAATACGTCCATAGTCCGACTATATGTCCTCACTATGCCTGCTAGCATGACCCTAGAGGATTCTAAAATCTTATAATCGAGGCGACCTAGCCCATACGACTTATCTCAGAAGAAAATTAAATCATAAGGAAATACCATATCAACTTATCAACAATAAAAAACAGACAGGAATAGATGGAACCGAATTTCAAGATAGGAATTACAGAATTGAATCAAAGAACGGAACCTGCAACTAGATCTCCAACGGCCTGAGCATCCTCGGCTGACATGGCGAAAGCTCGCCCTGGCTGGCCTCCCCTGGCCTGCTGCTGATGCTGGACGAACCTCTGCTGCTGAGTCTATAATGGTGGTCCCCTCTGTTGCCCTGCCGGAGCCCTAGCTCCTGGTGCTACCTGAGCCAATGGTGTCGGGTTCTGGGGACACTCTCTACACTGATGCTCTGCTGACCCGCAAAGTAAACACATACCCAGTCTCTTCCTGCAATCGTTCCACCAATGGCCTGGCTTCTTGCAGAAGTTGCACACGGTGTCCTGCTGATACTGCACCTGTCTCTGACCCTGATACTGAACAGGCCTCTGCTGTAGCTGATGTATCTGAGCCCTCGGCTGCTGGTACTGCTGCTGAAACTGTATGCCTGGCATCGGCTGCTGAAACTGTATGTCTGGCATCGGCTGCTGATTCTGCTGCTGAAACTGATGCTGAACGTGCGGCCTCTTGGCCGGTCCTCCGCTGCTGGTGTCCGCAACTGGGTCTCGCCCTCTCTTGAGCCTAAGCTCAAGATCATCCTCAGCCAGTAAAGCTCCCGTCAGAATCTTCTCGAATGTGGCATCCCTGTTGCCCTTGGTCAAGGACTTGACTTCCTTGACCAGACCCTTCCGGAACCTCTGGGCCTTTGCCGCCTCGCTCAATGTGAGACCCGTCTCACTGTATCGGTATTTTATACGGATACGTATTTATTTGAACCGTATTTCGTATTTTTCGATTTGTGTGATATTTTAAAATTTTCCAAGATGTAGGATTTTCATGACTTGGTTTAACTTGGACTTGGTTTTATTTGGTTCGGTTCTACTTTGACTTGGTTTGATTTAGTTTGGTTTCTGATGAGATGAGGTGTATGGTTTAGATTTAGTGGAGATGAATGAATGGTGGAGATTGCTTGGGCTTGTTATATAAGCCACCTACCACTCTCTCTCTCCTCCATTATTTTTCATTTTCATTCCATCTTCATCTTCTTCCTCCAGCCCAAGGCAAGTACACCTTGCCGAACCTTGAGCAAATCTATTTTTGTTTGTTCCATCTTCTTCCTTGCATGATTCTAAGCATCTTTAGAACTTGAAATTTTTGGTTTTACCGAATGGATTATTGTAGATCTAGCTTTGAGGTATTTTCGGTTTTCCTGGGTTTTGATCTGTCAAACTTGCATATTTTTGCTAGTTGATGGTTCCATGTTGTAGAGAATTTCATTCTACCCCGAATTGACCTATGGAAGTCCGAATTTGGACTCCGGTTGGAAGTTTGGTGGTATGGAGAAGTCATGGCATTTTCTATGAATTTCTTCTCAGTTGGCAAATGTTGCTGGCTTGCATTTGTTTCGGCCGCAGGAGTCTTGCCTAGCCGCATGGGCATGGCAGCATTAATTATTTTCTGACATGATGGCACTTAATAGCAAGCAAATAGTTTTGCATGCATTATTTAATGCAATATTAAAAGTCAGCCGCATGTGGCATTTGGTTGTAGCCGCATGAGCTTGAAATAATAGATGCATTAAATAATGCATGGCCTTGGGTCTCCAGCCGCATGCTTATTCACCGCATTCTAATAATGCATTATATCATTAGGCCAGCCGCATGACCCATTGGAGGAATGCAATTAATTTATTCATACTTGAAATGTATATTTTTCCATGCATAGCCGCATAGGCATAGGAAGAGAGCAATTAATGCATTCATTCTTAAATGCATATATTTTATGCATTTTTCCTAAGACATTCTCTAAGCCAGCCGCATGAGAAGTCCCTACTCAATATTTTAATGTATTATAATAATACATGGAATAGAGCCGCATGCCTTCCTTACTATTAATGCATTTAAATGCATTATAATAATGCATTGCAATAACCAAGCATTAGTAGCAGCCGCATAGGCTTCTGAGGGTTAAATGCTTATTGCATTTAAGTCCTTATATTTATTAGTTAATGTTTCATGCACTTTAGTCCTCTATAAGTATTACTTTTATGCATTTTAGTCCCTTAATGCATTAAATGCATTTGAGTCCAAAAGTGAGCCGCATAGGCTCTGATAGTTTAAATGCCTTATTGCATTTAAGACCCTATCTAATGCTTTATTGTATTTAAGACCTTACATTTCTTACTTAATGCTTTATGCCATTAAGGCTTTAATAATTGTATTTAATGCTTTAAATGCCCTTCCTTGTCATCAACCGCATGGTCATTATTTCTTTATTATTATTTGTTGTACTTTCATGCAAGCAATGTGAGGGGGGAGCCGCATGGACATTTATAGCATTAGCAATTGCTTGATGCAGAGCCGCATAGCCTTTGGCCATTAAATATTATTATTTCTTGCATGTTGTATTTTTGCATGAAATCTAATGTGAGCCGCATAGGCTCCCTTCCTCCACTATCTAATATTTTGGCCACGTGAGCCACTCTTTTACTGGCAGTCATCATTTTATTGTTTGGCCACGTGTCCCTTTTATATTGTTTTGCTTGCAAAGAGGAAGCTTGCATTCATTGCGGGTCCCACTCTCTTTGTCTTTTCTGTTTGCGAAAATGTTTCTTGCTGACATTTAATTTTGGAGCCGCATGGCCTCCCACCCATTCTTGGCCGCATGGCCCTTTTTGTTATTTTCTGGCCGCATGGGTGGCCTCCCACTCTCTTCGACCGCATGTTTGTTCTCCCACTTTTGGACCGCATGGGTCCCACTTTGATTGTTTAAATATTTTATTTGTCTGAATTGTGGTCAAAATTTCTTCCCACTTCCAACATGAAAGTTGTAGAGTTTCTCCTTGGCTTCAAGAATATATATCTTATAAATATATTATTGTTTAATTGTGCAAGTATTTTACTTCTTTGATAAATGACTTGACACGACAGTGACCCGTGGTGGTGCACTCTTGACCATGAACTTGACATGATATCTTGACATGATAACTTGAAATGATAAATAAGAATGACTTAATAGTGGCCCATCATGGCGCACTCTTGATAAGTAATAATGATAATGATAGTGGCCCGTCGTGGCGCACTCCTGACAAAAATTAATTAGTATCCTGATACCGTGGGTGATTGTGTTTGTACAAATGAACCCGTCTCGTCTTGCATCATGTCTAGGACATGAATCCCTGGTTTCCCACGGTCAGGGATTCATACTGAAATGGACTAAGGCTAATTACTAGAATAATCCAGTAGTTCATGGAGAGACTTTCCCAGTTACCTGTTGTCCCTTTGACCCCAGCCTTATATATATATACATGGGATTTGTTGCTATCCGTCGAGATGAGCGCACTTCCAGCCCGCCGTCGAGTGTGGTACCTTAGGACACATATATCTTACTACAGTGTGTCTGCTATATCATGCTATCTTTTTCCTTTTCTTTGCTGGGGTCACTCAGGTAGCAGCAGGCGGGTAACTGGACTTAGAAGAATCTCGCTGCATCTTGCTAGTAACTAGGCCTGTGATAACCCTAGTTAGTTAAAGTATCAAGCCGTACTTATTGCTTGGCCGTGAATGTTGGATGGAGTTCAGTCTGTCTAGTCTTATCTTGATCTTGTACATGATTGTTACATGTCCTGATTTCTTATTTTATTTTGCCGATAAATGGTGGAAGAAACCAAGTTCTGTTCAGACGAAGGGTTACAACCCCGGTCCTTGTTTGGTTTACGGGTTGTAACCTGGTTATCTGAATAGTCCCATGGTCATCTCATCGTATATCACCTTTCCAGTTCTATTTATTTAACATGTTCTCCAGTTTACTTTATGTCAATAAAGATTTACTTACTGTTTTTTCTATGATCGGGACGAGTGCATTGGTACTGCACAAATCCCGATCCTCCTTTACTTATTTGCTTGTTGATTGCTAATGATTGCTGGTTTTAAGTTCATAGTTCGGCCTCCTTTGTGGTACTTGCTATTTGGGGTCTGACCCCACTGGTTTGTATGGCCAGGTTCTGATAGAAAAGCCCGAAGGATCTACCGCACCATCTACTCGACGGTGACCAGCCAGAGCACCAGGGTGCCTCAGTAGGTTCTTCTTCATTCTTCCACTGATATGTAAATTCTTTTCTTGTAACGTTTAGCCCCGAGCACGTGTTTAGCTCATGTTTTGATATTTTCCTTGATATTGTAGCCTACGGGCATAAATATGATATGTGTATTCTAGACTATAGCTAGTCCTTATCATGTACGACTAATATTCTAGCTAGTTATCAGTTCTGTGGTAATGGCTTCATGATCATTCATGTATATATGGTTCGGGACGCCTTACTATTGTATGTATGATGATCGTACTCTTTGCCCTTGTATAATTGCCTGTGATTGAGATACCTAGGACTGTTAAACCATAGGATTGACTGATGGCATGTAGAGTAACCCCCAAGTCCAGACAGCTTATACGTGATTTCAGAGTATTAACGTACTTTGGGATTGCGTAGCTGGCTATGTCTGCCCCCGTTCTTCGGTATTCTGGTTCTGGGGCGTGATACTCAAATCCTCCACGAATCTGCTGAGGCGGCCGAACTCCCCAGCGTACTCCTCCACTGACAGGCTCCCCTGAACTAGGCTCTCAAACTGCGACTCTAAAGCTCTGAGCGCTGAATCTGGGAAGAATTTCTTCTTGAAGAAGCCCTTGAACTCCTCCCAAGTCTGTCCGACTACCCCCACCCTGGGGTCCGACTGATACCAGGTGCGAGCAAGATCGCGCATCCGGCTAGCTGCGGCCTCGATCTGAAGATCTGCTGGAATCCTGGCCAAGCGGAAGATCTCCTCTATATGCTCGATCCACTACGTCATCCGGACCGTAGTAGGTACTGCAATCACCCTCATCAACATCTGTAATATTTTGTCAACATATCCAGTCAGGATGAAACGAGTACATATATCTCATAACAGATCTCAAGATAGAATAAAAGCTATAAGACTGTAAATAGAGCATATATAATGAAATCATGGAGTGTACATAAATGTATCATGGCATGGTAAGCTGTAGAGCTAGAGCTAGAACAAGAAAGTTGAACTGAATCATGGTATGTACACAAATCAAGGTAAGCCATATGTCCAATGTGTGTGAGTAGTAGTTTCAGCTTGTGATCGACTTGGGTACCTGTCAAGAACTGGCCTGGCAAGTCATACGTACGGTATATGACTCACACTGTTCGGGAATGCGGGATGGATCTGATCACAGGCATACGCTACTACTCCCCCTACCCCAACTGGTAGAATGTATCCAAACAGGACACGTCACTGCACGGGATTCTAATGAGAAGGTAGCGAACCTTCTCTAGAATCAGTGACCATATATTGAGCAAGAGCTACAAGGGAGCTTGCACAATACATCCCAACCTAAGAAGGAGAAACATCTCTCGTCGAAATCTAAGAATACCAATCCGTGAGAACCATGTGTCAAGAATAAGCATATCAATACTAAGTACATGAATCATAACAGTTATCATACATTGGAAATAAGTATCAGAGAATGTACTCGCCTGTAAGATGATAAAATATGTCAACCGGATCCACTGCAGTGTCTCGAGGACCTATAGAGAACAAGATGTATCAATACTATGTTTAGGAAGTAAAGTTAAATCAAATTAAATTCTATTAAGTCATTCTAGGTCAAGACATGTCTAGTTGGGTCAATCTTGGTCATGGGAGGACATTGGAAGTCAATCCGAATCAAACTAGGTCGAAGGTTGACTTACATTTGACTTTTGGTCAACGGGTCAACTCTGGTCAACTCTAGGTCAATCCTAGGTCACTGGTGACTAACAGTTGACTTTTGGTCAACTGTCCAAGTTTAATGGAATTTGGGACTAAATTGGGTAAAATATTGACCCATAGTTGACTTTTGGTCTAAAAAGTCAACCGTGGTCAACCGGGGTCAAGATTAGGTCTAGGCGGCTATTTCTAATCATTACCAACCCCTAGATTAGGTCTAAGGGGGAGAGAGGGTGTTGTAGGTTAGGAAGGGAGGGATATTTTTGTCTTTTTTAAAATTTTGGATATCAACATGCAAATTATTATATAGTTTAGGGTATTAAGTTAGCACCTATCAAAGTTGAGGGTATCAAGTTGAACATTTTGGATAGTTGAGGGTATCAAGTTATAATTTAGCCTATATTTATTAACATATTTTAGTTCGCTTAGTGGTTGGCTAATTAAGAATGTGAAGAATAAGTCCTTTCTGAAGGGCCTATTTTTAACAATTATTTTTTTAATCACATAGACAATGTAACAAAATATTTTATATGGCAAAAAATTAGCGACGAAAGTTTAGTGATGAAATTAGGCTTTCAATGACATATTGGACTTTTAGCGATGAAAGTTTAGGGACTAAATTGGACTTTCAATGACAAATGAGACTTTTAGTGACGGAAGTTTGCTTTTAGTGACAAATTATGTCATTCATCAGGACTTTTTTTCCGCAAAATACATCCTTCCGAATGGCATATTTCTTGATTGCAATTTTTTTTAATCGGTTGAATCATATGATACATCTTCCTGATGGACGTTTTGGGCCTCAAAATATAATTTGTGCAAATTTTATGCTCTGAAAGCAATATCAATAATATTTTTTTTATTTATTTTGCACGACTAATAATAACTTTATAGAAAAATATCCTATAAACAACACGATGGTAACGTGGATTACTAACTCATATAATTTTATAACAACTACAAATAAAAGGATTGCGTAAGATATTAGGTTTTTCTTGGTTAATGTTAGAGTCAATTTTGTTTTCTTTTACATGGACTGTATCTAGACCTGTCAATTGGTTCGGAATGGTCCAGTTCGACACGAATTCGGTCAAAAAATTGCTCTATATGCTGGCAAGAGTCCGACCCAAAAAGATGTGGGTCTGGACTAGCCTAGTAAAGCATATTGTGACATGTCGGACTTCATATATCAGGCCATAAGAGAGGCTCGCCCTAATCCCACCCGAGGCCCAGTTCGATCCAAAATTGAAGGTTAACTAATGGCCAATAATTCAATGTTATTTATTTGATAGAAAAAACTTTATTAATCAACTAGATATCACAGAAAGTTATAATGAAAAAATAATTTGTGTATATTGAATTTATTTTATTTGGTCCAAGTCATATTCGGCTCGACTCGAAATTCATCGTGTAGTAAGTTATGTGTCGTACTGGACTGAGATTTTTATCCTTATGTCTCATCTGACACGCTACAGTAAGATTAAGGAAAAAAAAAATCATCTGCAAAAAAAAGAAAAAAGAAAAAAAAAGGTAAGTATATTTTTGGTCAGATCACATGGTTGGTGTTTTGTCTTTTGTCTCAACCTTTGTTGGCTTCTTCCTTGCATCTTCCCTTCACAGGCTTTTCTTCTCTTTCTTGTGATGTTGAGTGATATACAAAGATACCATTCAAATGGTTTGTACCAACTGCTCAGAACTGGCAATATATTATGAGTTTTATTTTGTGGAGGGGCATGTGAGCTTTTGCTTTGCTTCAGCAACGTTTGTTTCCTGCTCCTTGTTTTATCCTGCCATTAATATTTGTTACTGCCAAATCCCTGAAGAGTTTCACTAGAGGGGGGGCCCTAAACCCTAGATTTGGAGGGCACTTATCCCTATGAAATCCCCTCACCTATGGCCCTCTGCCTTGTTATCACGCTGAACAGTAGTATGGAACAGTAGGCTATGTACAGGCTGCCCACACCCAATTGCCCCTGAGAATTAGGGACCCCCTTACTGCTGCTCTTCTTGGAAAGATGACCCCCCAAAAAAATTGTAGGGCATTAGCAAAGAATGGAGGATATTAACACATGCTTTTGCACCATTTCTGAGAAGAATTTTTTTTTTTTACATCTTGATTTTATATCAGTTTTAAAGTTTAAGTCCTTATTTAATTTAAAATTTTGGATATTAATTTTTTTTTTTTTTACTTTTTTTTAAATATCTTTCATATGTTGGTTGTTCTTGTATTCATGTTCAGAATATAATAAAAAAGAAAACCAAAAAAATTAAAATTAAAATTTGAACTTTTTAATTATATGTGTCATAACTTAGATTTTGAACTCCTATAAAATTCAGGATCTAAATGCTAATTAGCAAACAAATAAAATAATAAGACATGGTGCTACTTGTGATTAGGTTAGGGGTCAGGAATTGAGATGTTTTGTTGGATGTTTGGCTTTGCTTCCTTGGGACAGATGCAGCCATGATTCACTCACCCCCATGGGGCCAGTGGGTGACCTATGCTTGTTGGGATGGGATGGGATTGGGACATGTCCTTCATTTTTATTGGCTTTGCTTTTGTGATTATCCCTAATCCCTCTTCCTTTTCTTTTTTTTTTTCTTTCCCTTATATGTATTTTTTCTTTTGGAATTATAAAACCTTTAAATTAGGACATTTTATCTTAACGGGGCGCGACTATTCGTACTCCACAACCTACTGTGCACATTAAAATTTTTTTTTAAAAAAAATTATATCCTACCTTTTTCTCCCGCTCCCCTCCTCCTCCAACTGCGAACCCTCCTCCTCTTCCTCCTCCCGACCCTCCTCCGAGGTCAAAGGTCTGGGTTGGAGGGCCAGAAAGGAGGGAGGAGGGAGGAGGAGGGGTCGGGGTCGGGGGAGGAGGAGGAGGAAGAGGGTTGGCAGGAGGAGGAGGAGGGGTCGGGAGGGGAGCCGTGGGGGGGGGGGGGGGGGGGGGGGTTGTGGGGGGGGGGGGGGGGGGGGGGGGGGGGGGGGGGGGGGAGAGCGGGGAGTAGGGATATGATAGAAATTTTAATTTTTTTTTTTTGTGTATTTAGTAGATCATGAGGTGCGAATAAAAATTTTAATTCTTATATTTTATACTTATTATACTAACTATTGCTACTTTGAAGCTAACTACACGGATCACACATGTACTTTATATTTTCTATGAATATTTAACAAAATTTTACGACCGTGTCTGACGTAAATTCTCAATGCTAAAATTCTAACCAAAATAACTACGAGTATTAAAAATATTATTTCTATTAATCGAGAGTTTCTGGCAGAAGAGAAGATGACTTGGACATGATGATATTATAATTCTATTAAATAACAATGACATGTGTTATATTTGACCCCTTGCCATGAATAATTATATAATAATTAATTAAAAAAATATTGAGTAAATATGCTTCATAATTTCTTACATCCATCTTGAGATTTTATTGTGTAATTTTTATCGTATTTCCACGTACTCATTTTGTTCTAGATATAATTACGAACAGAAAACATTCAAGTTCTCACTTGTCCTTTGGTTAGGGCATGTACATTACAAATCCATAATGTGAGTTTAATAAAGGAGATTTGCTATGCTTACAATCAAATGTGTACAATTTTCGTATAACCACTAGGACGGATTCGATTGGAGGAGAGGAAAAGTG
>JANAVB010041017.1:4653411-4765911 GCA_029216955.1 Iris pallida
GACATAGTTGGATCAGAGCACGGCTTTACGTCCTTGGACTTCATTTCGATTCTCTCAGTTTTGAAAGCTCGTTGGAAATAAGAAGTATACGCCCTCTCTCGTTGTGCCTTGGGATGTTCCATACAATAAGTCTATTTTCAAAAGCTCGTACAAGTGCTCGGTTGAACGGGATCGATAGGCGAAGGCCTTTGTGCTAAACCATGACAGACTTAAGTCGAAAGAAAACTAAAATGCTAGAAGTTAGCAAACGCAAGGCGTGCTTGAATAACCTTACGCTAACACCGCCGAACGATGTTAAACTTGACTCGATCGAGAACGGAGATACACTTGAGTGTCTATCGATAGGAACGCTATCGAGTTAACGCTTGGCATACCCGAAAGATTGGCTTGATTTTGAGGAGTAGTGCGAACGACTTAGTACGTCGAGGCGACGTGAGCGATTACGCTAGAGATTTGTCGAACGAATCTGAAGGATGTCTTAGCGCATGACGCGAACGTGATTGAGGATTAGATCGTATGACTTGAACCCGAGTGGTGTATGTGATAGCTTCGAGGAAGAATAAGAATAAGTGTCGATGACTAGTCGAGTGGCTCGAACCCTGAGTGGTATATGGACAACAGAAAAATTGTTCGAGCAAGACTGAAGGATTTACGGATAGAACGAGTATGTCGGCGAGGCAATGCGATCGCGCAGAGCCTTAGAACGCGTCACGCTTAGTTGATCGTGACTTTCGTATGTCCTGAAGAGATGTCGTTCAGACAACTTGTGAATGAGCAACGCAAGTTAGAAAATAATTCGGGACGATGAATAAAAGTGAATGTCGTGATCGAGGAAACTTAAAGGATCGCACGTACGATTTCGGATTGATTCAAATGAAATGTGCCTTGAGTTTTGAACAATGATCTTGAAACGAGCTTGAGGAATAGCGATCGAACTTGATCTTGAATATCGAGAAAATCGTGAAATATCCAACTCGGACAACAGCATCAACGTACGACTCGAAATTGGTTGCAAAGGAAGATCGTCAGGTTACGCATATCGTCGATGGTTTGAGGCGTATCAAAGATCGATATGCTATAACTCGGGGGTACTCTGACTCAGCGAATGACGATCGTGCAAATGTCATTGTTCCGATGGATGCTATACTCTTGATATTGAAACGTGTCGAGGAAAATATAGACTGGCTCGAGGATTTTCTAGTTGAACGAAATGATGAATGGACTATCGATCTTGGCTTGGATAGAAAATGAAATGTTGGATTTGCTTCGACGATAACCCCAACGTCGACATTCGTGTCTTATGCGAGTGCAACTCCAGTCTCGCACATGCGTCGTGCCAGATTAGGACGATCACTCCGCGTGAGAGCTGATATGGTGATTCATACAGCGGGAGTGATTGAACTTGGATGGCGTGGCAATTTGATTACTTCGACTTGTGGTTTGACGCGAAGGTAAACTTGAGAATGAATCAGTGTGTGTGATGATTGAACTTGTTGATTGAGTAGGTCCAATCCGCGTATCGAGAATGAGTTAGTCTAAACTCAAACAAGAGTTACTCCCCGATGAGAATGATTATTCCGCGGAAGCGTTGCATGGTGATTCATGAACCATCGTGGATGATCGAACTCGCGTGAGATTGGGACGCAATGTATTGTCGAGTTGGATGACCTCGTGATCGAATACATGAATTGGTTAGAATGGATATGTGAAGTATGTCGATTGGGTGATTTAATGGATTCGAATGCGCGCAACGAATACATTGATGCGAATAGGTGATCGTGCTCGATGTTAGAAATCTGAGTGACGCGAGCTTGGATAGAAAACCCCCGTACTACCGACTTTGGTTTGACCCTAGGATTGGGATCAGTGTTGGTATTATTATTGGGGAACTGTGATTCCAATCCTGACATTGACTTAGCCTTGAAAAGAAATAGCCTAGCGGATAGGCGGACGACCCTATACCGAGTGATGGAATCTGTGCGATTGATATTAGAGTATCGTCTGGACGGACGATAGACTTGGGACAACAAGACTTAGAGTAGGACTAGAAATTAGGAGTGTGCGTGAACGACAACGAGAATAGCCCCAAACGATGGGAATGATAGGGATAGATGATGCGCAAGTAAAGTTGGGATAACGAATTGAATCGTTGATAGGATGAAATACTTGATGATGGTGCAATACTTGGTTTTGAATCGGACGGAAATTACTTAGGCTTGGTCGACCCCGCTAAGAAGAAATCATACTGATTTCATGGACAATAACGCTTGAGAAGCGAATCGAATCATCTCGAGGACCGAGATAAACGATATGTGATACACACATGAGTTCTGTTTTAAATCGAAATTAGCAAAACGATCGGCAAATCGAACTATCACGAGTAGCTTATCCGACTTCGCTAGTCGCTAAGCTTGGTTGAAATGGACGTATTCGGGGGACGCCTTGAATGCGTGCACGATCCAAACTCAGCGATATGATGAACTCGAATGCAGCTGCAAGTGGGTGTTGAGATGCGCATAAACGAAAGTGAGTTTGCCTCAGCCTACGACACTCGTATTTGACGAATTTCAACGCACCTTGTGCGACCGTTTCAGTCCTATGATACGTCAAAATAGCAACCGAGTCGAAGAAATGCTTGAATTGAATAAGAACCATTAACTCTAAAATGAATGAAAAGCCATTCAATAAAATCGACCAAACGTATGCGACACAGAACTTGGAAAGGTATCGAGTATAGTTCGGTAGCATAAAACGATAGAGCCGTTCGATAGGGATTGCCTAAGAAACACGACGACACGAGTTAAGGAATGGTAGGATGACCTGCACTCAGGAAGTCTCGAGGACGAGACTTGTTTTGAGTGGTATATTATGTAGTGACCCGCTCCGCCCTAGCGGAATGCCGATTCAAACGGCAAGTACAACGACTCAAACGAGCCGTCGACCCGAAGAGTTGGCATCGACCTGATAAAGAATCGATGCAAGACTTACATTGGCCCGTCAAAGATGAATCCAGACTTAGACTTTCAAAGGCGCGCTCGGAGTATCGCTCGGCCGATGCGAACATCGCTAAGGTGGGTGGCTCCAATGAACCCGTCTTTGCTTAGCCTAGATACATAATAATACGGACACTATCACTGAAATCGTTAGGCGATAACACCGCGCATGCTAATAAATGACCCAACGCACCTAGCTAAGAGATTAATCCCACATTGTATGCTTGTATAGAATATGGAAAGGAACATGGAAAATATACGAGAACTCTCGTACCGTGCTCCACGCTCGTGCTAAGGCACAAGCTTACGTTCAAGTCCCTTAAGCGTTCAAACAATAAAAATAATGATTGGTTTACAACAATGAAACAGGAAGACTATCAACATAGTCGTTCCGATTAGAGTTTAGCAACATTGAAAGACTATGGGACCGATGGGTCGCCAAGGCGACTTCCGTACGGAAAGTTACATAATGTATAAATGAAAGAATGAACGAATAATCGAGTGAATGAATGAATCAACGAATGGATGAATACGAAAATGAACCAATGAAACGAATGGACAAGTGAAAGAAAGAAAAGAAAGAATGAATAAAAGATAAGAAGGAAAGAAATGGTTAGCGACAGGTGTGACGGGCACGTACAACGGGGCTCGCTACTCGTGCTGCACGGACGCTAACCTGGTCGATAACGCATTGTGGCTAAGGGTTAGCCTATGACGATAAAATACGAAATGGTCGTGGACGGACCCGTGCACGGTGATACGGATTTCGCGGCATGATCAAAGGGAGGATCGTGGCCGGCCTAGGCGGAACCAAGTCGAGGCTTACGGGCATGCCTGGGTGCGGACTTGGCCACCCGGGGGACATAAGTGCTGAGGTATTTCAAGAGACTAACGGGGTGTGTGCCAGTCCACCCTACGCTAAGTTGAGAAATACCACGGTTGGAGGTGTCCAAAATGGCTTGTGATGCCAGCGACCGGTGCATATAGATTTAAGTGGGCTTTGCTGGAGGCAATCCACGTACAAGTCCTTGCATTAAAATCAAAGTAGTCTAAGTTAACTGTACAAAGCACTTTCTGAATAGGCTTGAATATAACACACAAAATGATCAAAGAGTACTTCGAACAAAAGAGTTAGAAAACGTGCTTACGACGTGCTAGAAACCGAGGCAAGGACACGCACTTGACATTGAATGCTTTCATGAACTACGTTAAGTTATTTCATATGAATTGTTGACTAACTTGGTTTACGTTGGACAGGGAAGGCCGGACGGTAAGTATGGGTAAGTCGTGCATGTATTTCCATGCGACACTTGAATTTGGCAACACGGGATAGGTTATGACATATGCCATGAAATTGATCCTAAGGCAAGATTAGAAAGACAATGAATGATAGAGATGCACAAAAGTGAATGGAACGTGTTTGGTAATGATAGCATTGTGGGCGAGCTAGCCTCCCCACCAGTGCATAACAATGTACTGATAAACCCCACAGTCTGCTTGCAGGATACAGGAGACGCCGGCTGGTGCGGAGCTTCCATCGAACGTGTTAAGGCACGGAGCCAACATCCGGGGCCTTGGGACGTTACAAGAAGCTGAAGCACCCTATACAGGACATAATGTATCGGAACATCGCCATGAATCATTCCATCTTGTAAGCCACTTGGCACGCCTTTTATATTTCAGAGAGAGAGAGAGAGCTTGAGCGATTTGTAATATCGGCCTAGCGCCGCTTGTAAACTTCTTGAATATCAATAAAAAAATAGCAGTTGAATTCGCTTCAATTTGTGTTCATTTACTTTCCGCTGCAAATGGGGACACTCTGTGCGACTCTGTGGCCTAGCTCAAATCGGCCGTTTCTGGACTTAGCCTTGCACGGGCGCAACCTAGGCCCGTGCGGCATCACGCCTTAGCGAGGACGATCGCTCCTACGGGAGCGGGGCGTGACAACTACTTAGCGACGTTATTTCTTTTTATGTGATGACATGGCATGCCTGCCACGTCAGCAGTGTAGCGACGTACAATGACCAAATTAGCGACGTCTACTATCTGCCACGTCAGCTACTGAGCGATGGACTGCGACGGATAGCGACGTAACGACGCTAATTAGCGACGTCAGGATACGTCGCTATACGTCGCAGATATTATAAAAAAATAAAAAAATATAATGTGTATTTTTGTTATGCTGTGTGTCTGTGTTTACAGCGTGTGTGAAGTACAGTGTTCGAACCATCGACAGTTTTGCTTACTGTTCTATGTTTTATCTTGGATAGAAAGAGCAACAGTTCATGGTGCACTTCTCAGAGCTTCCTCTTCACGTCCTTCACCTTCTCGGGATCCTTTACGACGTCCCGAGAAAGTGAATGATGTAAAAATGAAGCTCTCAGAAGTATATCCCGAACTGTTGCTCTTTCTGTCCAAGATAAAACATACAACAGTAATCGAAACTATCGATGGTTCCGAACACTGTATTTCACATACACTGTAAACACAGACACACATCATCACAAAAATACACATTATATTTTTTTAAAATTTGGGCAACACCTCCTTTGTATATCAGATCATCGCTTATAACCCAGCGTAGGTATATTTGTCATCCCCGTCGCATATATCATCATAATTAACAGTCTTCCATCATAACAGTCTACAACTAATAGATGAATAACAGTCTCCCATCATAACAGTCTACAACTAAATATCATACATGTACTCAATAAAAATACCAACAAAGTAAATATCACAAACATACATGTCCAACAAACATACATGTCCAACAGAGTCAAATAAGAATGAAAATCAGTGTACCAATGATCAATGGGCCCATAGGGCCAATACATACAAAGATGATAAAAAAATCTACTAGATCACTGAGGACCCCTGCTGCGCATCTGAGATAGCATGTACTTATACTGCTCCTGTGTGAGCTGTACCATTGGGCAGTAGAAGGCAGTGCAACGTCTGGAGTCGGCGCTGTTGATGGACCGGGAGGACGTATCTGCTCCAGCTCTCGCAATGAAGATGTGGTTTTGTCTGATACTTGAGTTTTGCAATGTAATGTGAACTGTTCGGATTTTCATTTGATTTTTAGTTTTCAAATTCCTAAATTGTTTTCACTGATACTCGAATATGTAATCTGGTTTGGTCAAGCCTTAGTTAAAGGCCAAACTTAGTCAACTAGTCCTTTCTAAGTCATAAAACCCAATCCTAGGACCTATAGGTGAATCCCTGGATGACATTGATACTCTAGCTAGTGTCTATATATATATATATATATATATATATATATATATATATATATATATATATATATATATATATATATATATTCACACGTACTCTTCAATAACTCACTCAAAGACAAGCATACACTCACATGTATATATCAAATCCTCAATCTAAGCTATGCATAAATCCTCCTATCTATATAACACCTATAGATACCCTATACAAAGTATCCCTCAAGGTAAAATATCAACTCAACTAATACTCTCCTTCTCCTCCTCCTCCTTACACTCACAAATCCTAACCACAACCTTACCTCAACTCTATACTAATACCAAACCATACTCCTATGCTACTGCTGCTGATAACACATTCCTAAGCCTACTGTATTTGACTGTCCATGCCAAATCAAGGCAACGTCAAGGCAGGACAAATGCTATGCCACTGCCGCTGCAAACATCTACTCATTGCAAACAGTCACTGAGCTAAAGCCACACTGCAACCCACTACACTAGTCTACTAAAACTAGATCAATCGAAAACCAAATACCCCAAAATCAACATAACCCTATACTCTAACTCCCACAGCTCATATACTTATATACATAGGTATATCAACTCAAATATATACATATAATCCTATAATCCTTGCCCTCTCTAGTACAGTACATCAAAGTATCAATTCAAAATATCAAACTCAAAATTAAACCCAAACCTATAACTCGAATACAACACATACTACTATATTAAATCTCTGATACATATGTATATCTATGAATATAACAAAACATTCAAAATCCTAAAATATAATGCAAAAACCGTGTGAGTGACAGAGGGGGTATGTGTGTGTGTGTCCGCACACCACACGTGTCTAGGGGTATGTGTGTGTGTGACACACGTGTCTACTCGTGTCCAAATGAGGTCAAAATCGTGTCAAAATCGTGTCTAGATAGCTAGGGCTAGGGTTAGGGTTTACCTGAGGGCGGCTCGGTCGGAGTTGGGAGGCGGCAAGGAGGGGGGCTTCGTCGTCGGAGGGAGGCGGCGAGGAGGGGGGCTTCGTCGGAGGAGAAAAATTTTGGAAATTTTTTGGGAGAGAGAGAAAGGGGAAATGAAAGTTTCAAACGGAATATATTAAAATATTAGCGACGTCTGATTTAGACGTCGCTGAACGTCGCTAAGGAGCGACATAACTTAAGTCACGTCGCTGAATGTCGCTATTCAGCGACGTAATTTATCTCTTGTCGCTGAACGTCGCTATTCAGCGACGATTTGCGATGTCTATCAAAAGGAGTCGCTATATTCAATATTTAGCGACGTTATTTTATTCCGTCGCTAAATTATGTCGCTAATAGAGCATATTTTAGTAGTGAGTTTACTATATACTCTCACACCGTGACATGATATTCAGTTACCTCACACTTCTTATTTCCAGTCTTGTTATTCTATCATGTATTCCATTATAACCGATTCTTATAGCATTTGTCAATTTAATGGAACTGCTGTTGGCGTTTGTACTTCGCTGCAATTCTGACTGGATAACTATTTTTTAGAGGACTTAGAGGCTGATTGCACAACCTTCTACGAATTTGGAATAGATGGTGACTTTGATCATGACTTGCCTGTGGAGCCGGTGCTCGTAGAGGATGCACCGTCTGTAGTGACTTAGTTTAGCTAGGTTTTACTGGACTTGTATTCCAGATTTGATACTTTGGGTCTGTTTATTTATTCTAGGATTAATGTACAATGTCTTAAATTATGAACTTGTGTATTTGTGACTCTGCTACTATTTCAGACTCTATCTATTTCACTCTTTATCTTCTATCATATTCGTGCTTATCTTCCTTTAGATTCACGTGATTAAGTTATGTCAAATATATTCCTCCGTACGGAGATGACATGTTTATATTCTATATTATTGATGTTAGATGTTATAGATGACCTATACAGCGTTCTACCACCAACACTGCGGCGTAGGCTGGACGTACCCACGTGCTTGTGCCCCTAAATCGGGTGTGGGTCGTGACAAATGAGGAGATCCGACGCAAGCAAGTTGAATCGTCGCAAGAGTCAGCTATGGTGGCTTTCCACGGGAAGGAAAGACTCAAGTCACAGGCGAGGACACAAAAAAGTTCTCGAGATCTTGCGATTGTGGACCACAATGAGGGCTGCTATCACTGTGGCAAAATGGGTCTTATCAAAAGGAACTGCATGATGCTCAAAACTGAGAAGGCAAAAGGTAAGGATGATCAGGAGGATCTCACAGCAATGAGAGAGATCATTATCGCAGTGACCGATACAGAGGAACCTTCTTGAATGTGTCATAACGATGACTGGGTCATGGGCACGGGGGCATCGTATCACGACACTCCGTAGAAAAGGATCTTCACGCAATACCGCGGTGGCAAGTTTGGACATATAAAAATGGGCGACAAGGGAACTGCTGCAGTTGTAGGCATCAGTGATGTGCACTTGACGACGGAGTTTGATGAGAAGCTCGTCCTCAAGGGTGTGCGATATGTACCGAGTTTATGCTACAACTTGGTTATAGTAGGGAGACTGGTAGATGACGACTATCGTAGTTTGTTTGGGGACATATATTGGATTCTTGCGAAGGGTTCCCAACAGTTGACTCGAGAAGATTTGTGTTGTGGCATGTACAGGCTCAAGCCGCTGAGTTGTACATGCATGCCACCGACACTGGATGGAGGCTCGATGGGTGTTCGACATGAGTTGGATTGTCAGAAACTCGCTGAGGAGGGTCTTCTAGATGTTTTGAGGTTACGAAGGATTCGGTTCGTCGAGACAAAAAGGCGAATAAAGGTGAGTCAAAGATTGAGGGTCAGTCTGTTATTTTTATGACAGTTGGTCGGTCTTCAGGTAGGGGATGCTCTACAAATCCGATTTTGGCGACAGGTGGTTTACCAAAGCTTCACGGAGCAATATTGGTTCAGCAGTTCGAAACCAGGAAAGAGATCAAGGTTTGCAGCAAAATCAATATGAAGCAGGTGCATCTCCATTCACACAGTTCAGGGAAGCTATGGGTCATCGACGACGTACAGAGTGCATGATGTTCTACTCGAGAATGCATGTGTATGGAAGAGCTTTAGTGTCGGACACGAAGGTGGACATGTTTAGGAGTTCAAATCTCAGGAGAATCGCACCGTCCTCTTGGTTGGGCCAGAAAAGGGTAAAGAAGCTCGATGGGACGGTAGCTTGTTCCAGTGGAAGACGAAAGTCAGAGACAGGCAGCCGAGACTTGCGGTGAGGCTGATCGTCAGAGACTTCAGTCTTGATCGTGTAATGATCCGCTCCGCACGGTACATTACGATGAGTCGTTGACTCGAAGAGTTATGTTGACCCGATATATGTATCGATGCGAATCGATGCAAAGAGTTACGTTGACCCGAGGAATGCATCGAGTTTTGGCCCGAGAGAGAACACTACACCATAATAGGCGACTCCTCACGGTTATTACCGTGACGTATATTTTTCGTCACGGTAATAACCGTGACTGTTCGGGTGTGGTAAATATTTGGTAACGGTAATAACCGTTAGTAATTATTTTTTTCATCAGGATAATAACTGTGAGGAAAGTATAATTCGTCACGGTAATAACCTTGAGAAAAATTCTCTCGTAACGGTTATTAATGTTACAATATTTTTTTGTCACAGTTATTACTATAACTACAATGTTTTTTTCTGTCACTATTGTCTACTTATTGTAGCGGTTATAACCGTTACAAATGCTATATATATATATATATATATATATATATATATATATATATATATTATATATAACCATGAATCTGCATTTAACTCATAACTAACCATAAGCAACATACGAGTTTCATAACATTTCAACTATTTCATATAACATTTGAATATAAACCAGTATTTGAATCACATCATTTCTGTCACATAACATTTGAATAACATAACATTTGAATAACAAGTAAATAAACCACATAAAATCTATAACCAATAATATACATTTGAATAACCAGTATTTGAATGCAGTGCAACTATGACATACACAATACACTAGTTTCATTGTTGAAAGAGCACCCTACTTGATTGTATTCTTCAAGCCAGTTTTCTTCTTCACAAGCAGAAAGCCATTTACTTATCTTGTCCATGCTGTCTTTCTTTCTAATAGATACTTCTTTTGCCTTCACTATCTGAGCCTCTATGTTGGTGAGAAGCTCGGAAGGATCCACAAGACCAGAATCAAAAATTTAGTAAGACAATAGTCAGCTATATGCAAAACTTTGCTCTTGCAGAAACATAGCTAGCATATATCTCACTAGAATCTATTAATGCATTGGTCTTCTCAGGTTTTGTGCTAATATCAGGCTCCATGTGTGCTCTCTTACATACGTCTTCCAAATTCAATCTTCTTTCAGAACAAGTTCTTTCATTCTGCTAGCTTTTAGCTTCTTCAGCCGCTCAACCTCAGCTTCTGTCTGCAGAAGGTCATGACAGAGATCAAAATACTGCCTTTTACAATTTTCATGGAGAATAAAGAGACAACTATGAAACTTGCTCAATAGTTTTTTCTAAGAGAACTCCATTATACTTGATCTCCTCCTCTGGTGATCCAAGGATATACTTCAGCCTTCGAAAGCTCCTTTTCTCATCTTCAGATGAGTCAATCAACTTCCACAGATCAAGTAGTAACTCCACTGTTTCTCGCAACTGCAGTACATGTATGTACCAAGAATGTAGGAAAACCGTAAGAAGTTAGATACTAAAATTTTAAAAAAAAAAACCCTTAGATTATGTTTTACTATTTAATGGGATTCTCTACATGGTAGAAGTCATGTATTTAATACTCTAGACTTGGAATTTCTGATAGGATGTTTCGATGCCACGAGGCTCCCACCTATGCTATAACACGAAAAAAGAATATTGCTTGCTAAGTACTAACCTTTTGGACTCTAGCCTTCTTCTCTGCTTTCAGTTTCAGAATGGAATGAGCTAGACCTTCCAGTGTGTTATTGCTGATGTTTGTGAGTTTCCCAGAGCTAGTCTCATGTAAACTTGGATGCACCTCATCCACTGTCTTCTGAAAGTCCAGTCCAAGAACACCACATAAATAATGCACTTCATTTATGTAATCCAGAACCTTCTGAACACGATCAGCCTGGAATCAGAACATGTGTAAGGATACGAGTGATTATAACTGCCAATAGATTATCAAATGAATGATAAGGCAAAATATACCCAACTTCATCATTCATTAAAGTTAACAAAATTCACACGAAAGAAGAAAATTGAGTCTAGACAAACCCTAGCAATTGACGATTCAAATATTTGGCATTACTATCAAGCTTGGACATCAAACTGAAAAAGATACTATTATCAATTGAATGACTGAGCAGCTTAGATAACTAAGCAGCTTCATAAAAACCCAACAAGAAAAATACAGTGTCAAGGAATCCATAACATAAGAACTTACATGGTGGGCACAAGTGCATTGATAGAGTACATTATGACAGGAATTGCAAAGTGATGTCCTATCCTTCTCTACTGTAAGAATAGCTGAATCCAGATTAAATACTACAGGAACCCAGGAACTTGACTTTTTCGACTAGTCACTCTAATTCATATTCATACATCCATAATGATATTATAAGGACTCATCTTGGGCACTAAGCAAGTCAGTTTGCAGGTTTTGAGTCAAAACTTGATTCTTCATTAGGCCATGGTTTTTTGCAATCAAGAGTTCATATATTTACGGAGCCTGAGAGTAATTTCCAAGTCTACAAGTACACATGGGATTCCTCGGCCTAGGTAATCAAATTGAATACCTTAATATTTTCCTGAATCAAAATCCAAGAGGTATTCTAAGTCTCGATACCGTGATGTACTTGGAAAGAATCATGTAATCACCATCTATTCTTAGAACCTGACTTGCATTGAAGTTTAGATAATTGACACAAATATATAAGAAGTTACTGAGTCAATTTCTTTTGATGACAACCGGTTTAACTATAGATTCCTTCATCTGTTTTATGTTAATCACAAAAAACAAATAACAAAGAAAGGTGAAAGTTTTAAATGGATTAATAAGCTTAAATTATCAAAATCATCAATCAGCCAATTTTTATGTAATTGGATGGATTAAGTGCCAAAACCGGGCAAGGCACTAGACCAAAGTTCCACTAGAGGGAACTGGGAACTAGAGGGGACTAAAGTGTTGTATAGCACATCTATAAGGCCTATCTCGAAAAAGATGTGACATCAAGTATCTGGTACCTTTGTTTATCAACACCAACTGATCTAATTCTTTTATCTTGTTCATTTTAATTTCTGGAACATATTCCATTGTCAGAGCCTGCAACAAATAGGTAAAGTATCATCCAAATAGTAATTGTCATTCAATTATTTTTCTAATTATGTTTGATGTACTTGTTAAAAGTGAAAGACTTGAGGCCCCAAACATGCTTAGAACTTCCTATATTAAAGGAGAAAACTTTCTATATTAATTTATAACCAGGAAACAAGATAAATGCGTATTAAAGCCACTTTAAAAACTGTATCATAAAGAATTCGTACCTTTATAGTGGCAACGAGGCCCAATCTGAAAGAAAATGCAACCAAATTAGTACAAGTTCCACAACAAGTGAAACATAAGAACAATAATAAAAACTTCAAGTTTATACACTAATAAGGTTCAGTAATAATTTAGCACTGACAAGTCAAGACCATATTATCTTAGAAAGCAGCAACAATAGATAAAGGACAAATAAATATTACACACTAGGATCTGCAAAAGTTTCATAACTGAATTTAGTGCCTAAATGTTGCTTTAACACACCAGGATCCTAAAAACTTATGACTCCTCCAGAACATGGATGCGATATTGGAAAGAAGTAAAGCTCATGAAAAAATATTTAGCAGCATCCAATTCTCAAAAATGGATCCATGAACATAGGTCATCATTCAAAGTGCAAGATCATGACACTCAATGATATTTGGTGATTGGAAAATTTATAAATAAGGCAAATATATAACCAGTCAATGACCAAACTAGATGCAGTGATTGTAAAGAGCAAAAATGTAACAAAACTATATTATAGTTATCAGAAGAGCATAATTAGTTGTTCAATATCACACCAGAATCTCCATCCAGACTCCAGAGTGCTCCTATAAGAGTGATGACATTTGATAAGACATGTATTGAGTCCAATTTCCAAAAAGATTCATGGTAATCCAGCTCTAATTTGCAACCAAAGCTCTCCGACTTAGCTCCAATGGGTACCGGACATTAGAATCAAATTGTTTTGGATTCCAAAAGCAGCCCACATAAGACAGTGTCCAACCAAGTTCCTAATATGCAATCCCCACCTCATAAGCCCATATCCAAAAAAACAAAGAGGGTAACTTTAAAAAAAAGCATGATAATCAGATGGATTTGAGTGCCTTCAAACACACCAGTAACTTGGAAATATCAAATCTTGGAAATATCACAATGCTGGATTATGAATTAGGGGTTCAATTATATACAAGTTATTAGGAATTCACAACTAAGTTACCTGGTGGCTGCAATCGAAAAAGATATCTTCATCAAAGCTTCAGTTATAACTTAAGAAGATGTCGCTATCTTCAGTATGGAGCATATTCATTAGACATACTACAAAATGCTACTATGTTGATGTTCCAGAAAATACACTTAACTGGAATCTTGAACAATTTTAACTTATGATGATATGGAGCCCTATTAACCATAAAAAAATGTGCAGTGAATCAGCTTTGCTATATGGATTAAATTTATAATTTGAAACATATATATAGATGTTCATTCCTTGTTTCCTCTTTTCTTTTTTCCTTGGTGGATATTATCATAATATGACAACTTCTATTTATGTTGTGCTATTGCAGGAGCCTCTTCTTAGAGCACCCTCTAATTTTGTGAGGTACATAAATTCATCAAGTTTTCAGAAAGTATTCCTTTAATAACACCATTAGAGAAGCACTGACCTCACCTAGTTAGAATATGATGGCTTCTACTACTTCTATTGGTTAATGAGACTCTTGTGTTTTTGAATCAGAGTAACAACAAGAAGAAGACCTTTATTCCAAATTTCTGGATCAGGTTTCTGAATCCTCTTCTTCCATTCAGCTCTCTTAAGGGCTAACTAACGCTAGCAAGATCCATATCCTTGTTTAATGCTTCAATCAATTTTCATCTAGGTCTAAATCAATTCTAGTGGCACCATTAACTACTATATTATTATTTTTCTTACGGAAGCATCTATCAGTCTTTATTGTACATGTCCAAACCAAAGAAGTCTATTTTTCCTCCTTTAATGTGTTTCTGAATCATACACACTCCTTTTTACCACATGTTATCACACTTACGAATCCACCTACACAGTTTCTTCACAAAAAGAGAGTTGTCTGCCAAGAAGAAGACCAAAGGTGATTGACATTGATAATGACCAACTTCAGTAACAATGCTAATCAAAACGACATTTTGTTTGGTGACCCACAAAACTATTAACAACACTCACAAAAGGATGTTATGGAGATAGATGTGGAAGAGAAGCTCAATATATAAGTGCTTACTGAAACAACTCAAGATATATATCATGTTATACTTCTTGGAGTCTTCCTTCAGAGCCAGTTTTGTTGGTTAGAATGGCAGGATCATGGTATTTGGTCTTGAAGAAAAAAAACATCATTATCTTGCAATAACTAAATCCACAAGATTTTGTCATCGTAATCGACTGACATACACATTTGAAATTGCTTTAGCGTTGCAGCTGTTGGTTAAATATGTATTGTAATTTTGTGATTTTATTACGATTGTAAACATTTGATCTCCTAACGATATTTGTGTTCTGCCAAGCTTTGATTGAAAAAACAAGGTATTTGTTAAACATGGAGAATTTTACATGGTTTGGCATTGTGCGTGCATAGCCTTTGTCCCATGAAGCAGTATCTTCAAATGAGGTCATATATATATATATATATATATATATATATATATATATAAAGCTCTTCTTTATTTTTAGTGCAATTTGAGGTGCAACATGGGCTTAAGTACAATAAGAGAAGTTACTAGACACTGTAGATTCAGTTGTTGGCGAGCTCTCAAACAGCACAATACTATCTTATTATTTCAAGTGGAATATAGCTGCATCTCCAGTTGCTAACGGAGACTCTCTCCTCTAGTCTCGACTACAAAAACAATATCATAAACAAAACAAAACAATAGTTCTCGTCCGACAATTTAGAACACAGATCAAACATGAGTACAATTACAAATCCATATGTATTTGTCTCCATCTTGTTAATTTCAGCCAAAATTTATCAAAAACTAACAGTAGTACTAAAGTATTATGCAGAGGGATCCCATGCAAAATGTCTAAATGTAAGCTTGCTTATTGGTGTAAGCTTTTAAAAGGCTTATTGGTGTCGAACACAAGATTTTGAAGCATGAATTGTGAATGTCTAAATGTAAGAAAGAATTTTACCAAGTGCAGACAAAGTAAAGGATTTTGAAGCATGAATTATGAATGTCTACGTTTGAGTTAACACAAAAATTTTCACTTTTCACTAAAAATTAATGTAAATAAAATCTTTTGAAACATGCATGAGGTCAACTAGAATGTACCAAAAAAGTTAATAACTACCAGCATCAGTGATGCTTTAACATCAATGATATTAGTTGCATGGACATGGAGCGAGTGACATAATACAAAATAAAGAAGGTGCTGGTTTGGCGTGTCCTTGGCCAATTCATGTCATGTTGAATGCAAGTCGGCACATACACGACACTGGTTATCAAAATATAGTTGAAAGCTAATCATTTATAAATAATTAAAAAATCGAGCTCAGACGAACAATAATTTCTTGGTCGAGAAAAGAAGAAATTAGGGAAGTACCATTGGGGTGGCCGACTGTATCCTTCTTACCGTTTTGACAGTGCTGGAGGTGTGGTGGTGTTAGCCTAATCAAACCCTAATGAAAGAGAAATCAAGATTTTGAGAGAATGAGAGAAAATTAAACTCTCAAGCCCTAATAAAATCAGAATCAAACCCTAATAAAATCAAAATCAAACCCTAAACAAATCGAGATTGTGAGAGAGAATGAGAGGATGTACCTTCAAGTCTTCGCGGTGATGGAGAGGGCAACGCTTTGACTTCGGCTGGCTAGGGCAAGATTCACAGAACTCCCGATATGGGGTTTTCATATGACCTTGAGAATGGGGGTTTCTCTATAGAGAGAAAGTCATAGAAAGGGGGTGGCTTTCACAGGAGAGAGAGAGAGAGAGAGAGAGAGAGAACGGGTTTGGGGGGACAATGAAAAAAAGTGTGCGGGAAAGTTTGGAATCTTAATTTTCCGTTTGTTACTTTGTCACGGTTTTTAGTGTGACAAATAATATAAATAGGATAAAATGCAAAAAATTTCTCGTTAAATAAGTGTCTTTTGTACTAAATTTTTTTTTAGAATTTTTTGTCAGTTTACCCCTCCTTAGATTATATATCCGTTCGATTAGGTCCCTCCAGCCAAATTTTAAAAAATTTATACCAAAAATACCCCTCCTCCCCCCTCCGGCGGCGCCGGCGCCGGCGAGCCCCCAACCCCCCCCATCGCCGGCGAGCGACCCCCCGCCCCCACCCCCCCCCTCCGCCTCCGTCGCCGACGAACACAGCCGAAGAAGGAGGGGGGAGGGAGGGGTAAAATTGTCATTTGGGGGCAAAATGAGCATATTTCATACTTTTGGAAATTTTAAGAGCATGGGGTCTTTTAGTGCAAAAGGCACATATTTAACGAGGGGTTTTTTGCACTTTAAATAATTAAACTACAAAATTAGAATTTTTGTCACAGTTGTTTATTTATCGCAACAATTATAATTGTGATAAGTCTGTCACGGTAATAACTGTTACCAAAGAAAAAAAATTGTGTTACAAATTACATGTTTTGGTATAGTGGAAAGGATTGGATCGGTTCGAAGATTTTAAGAAATCGAATCGATGCAACGCTCAAGTCCGATTCGAACGAATATTGATTTTAGTTAGTTTCGTGTGCAGGCTATACGTTTACGCTGAAATATAAGAGGTCGACATTTTGCTTTATTTGCAATGTTGTCCGCAAAACAAAATTACCATCTCGCAACGGACTGAGGCATATGCACGGTAAGCCAAATCGGTCGGATAATTCAACGAAACACGAAGTGCTCGAATGGCTAAGTCAGAAGAGTTGGCCGTGCAACAAAGTTATGAAATCGAGTCGCATCGGCTCGACGAAACGACAAGGCGTATCGGCTTAAGGTGGGAGGTCTTTGACCCTTCTTTCCTACTCCTTCATGCCTAAGTAAAATATATCGTTGTATGCTAAGTTAACCTATCGATACCACGGGCGTGACTCGATCGAGAGATGAACATAGTGCATGTCGAACACTAGATAGAATAATTGAAATAAAACGTACATCAAAGGTACGAGTCGCTGTTGAACATTTAATATCATAAAGGCGAGCGCCTCGGTGCGCAAGCCATAAGAACATGGGATAACTGTATCGACAAGTGCCTCAGCGCATGAGTCCTTCGTGCCTTTGTGCACGAGTTAGAAGGTTAGGACATTGAAAGACTATTGAGGCGAGTGCCCTAGTGCACGAGCCATGAACATTGAACACTAAGGTATAGAACATGAAAATACGGTATCGAGGCATGCATCGCATGCACGACTTGAAGAATAGAGGACAATTGTCAAAGCGTGCGTACGTGTACGAGAATAATAAAAGATGGCTTCGTTGCGAAGAGAACAGTTGTGGCATGAATGTGACAGAACTGTCGAATATGGCACGGTGCCTTGGAAATGTTTGGGACCTTTGGGTCGTTCGTTTGACAAACATTGAGTTGGGGCATGGTGCCATTGAACATTGAAACAAAGAATAAAATCGTACAAAGAATGTGAGAACATAGAAAGAGTGAGAACATTGAAAGAAAGATAAATGCAAGATGACGTGAAGTCTGAGTTTCGGACTCAAGACTATGTTTGGTTGTATGAGTTTGACGCGCGTTGCATGGTCGAATGGACTTGAGATATTGTCCGTGCACGGGTATGATATTTTTCCTCGAACGAGTTAAATGCTGGGCCACCGAGACCGTTCGACATAGGAGGGATGTTAATCATTGCTGTGCACATCTTTTGAGCATGACTTGCGATCTGCTACAAATGTGATAAGCCGCAATTGATGGTAAGTTCGGCGTCCTTCAGATATTGGGCCAGCAACCCGTACGGGAAGGACGCCGAGTTATCCAATTTTCGAAAAAGAAAAGAAAAGAAAATAAAAGAGAAACAAGTTAGTCCATTTTGGCGCAGATAAGCCAACGACCTTCATATAGTTAAGGAACGGGGGGGCCGAAAGTGCAGAAACACAGAGATCCTGCACATTGAGCACTTATAACATAACAGAGAAAGATGGTAGGCGTATTCACCTTACGTCGGTGCAGGGTGTGTGAGACTCGTCTCACTGTATCGGTATTTATATACGGATACGTATTTTGTACTGTGTTTTGTATTTTCTTGATTTTCGGAACGCTTTTAAATTTTCCCAACTTATAGATTTTCTTCTTGATCGGCGTATCGTCAGTGTACCATTGTATGTCGACGGCATGCCTGTCACTCTCATTTTCTGTTATACGTATTTTCAGTATACGTGTACGGAATTTTGATATTTGTCAGGTGACCCGTGTTTTGATTTATCTTTCTTAGCCTTGCTTTGGTTTAATTTTGACTTGGTTTAATTTGGTTTGGTTCAACTTGGTTTGGCTTGGTTTAGTTGGTTTGAGATGAGATGGTTTTGTATAAAACCCAAACTTCTCTCTCTCCTCCATTATTTCATTCTCTTCATCTTCTTCCTTTTCATTTTCTTCTCTAACCTAAGGCAAGTACATCTTGCCAAATGTTGGACAAATGTTGTTTTGTTTATTCTAAACCCTTTCTTACATGATTATAAGCTTCTTTAGTACTTAGCATTTTTAATTTTGGTGGACAATTTTTTATAGATCTAAGTTTACTTAAATCTTAATTTTCTTGGGTTTTGATATACTAAACTTCATTATTTTCAAGTTTTGATTGTTCCATGTTGTAGAGAATTTGATTTTACTCAAAATGAACCTTTGAAAACCCGGATTTTAATTTGTTTTGAATGATTTATGAACTTGGGAAGTTCATGGGTTCCATGAACACATGTTCTCGGATTGGGGAAGAAGAACAGTGCTGGGCGCATAGCATTTTCATGCGCCCAGAGCAATCTTCCTTTGGGCGCATAGCCATTTTTATGCGCCCAAGGCCCCCAGGTTCCTGTGCTTAGGCGTATGGCCCTTTGCACATACCCTGGGCGCATAGCCTTTATATGCGCCCAAGTACACCATGTTCCCCCTTTGCTTGGGCGCATAGCCCTGATTATGCGCCTACTTGCCTAGGAAGATAGTCTCCTTGCTTCCCTTCCAATACACCCTATCGCCATCATGTGGGCGCATGCACGCTTGGGCGCATACTTCCCTGGGAACATGACTTCCTTAGTACATGCTCTCTATGACACACATAGCCTTAGGCACATAGCCCTAGGCGCATAGCCCTAGGCGCATAGTTATGGGCGCATGCCATTCCCTATGTATGTCACCTTAGGTGCATGCTCTCCTTGGACCATGTTGACCTTAGGCACATGCTATCCATGACACACCATTATGGCCTTGGCACCCTTCTTGGCCATGGTGCCACCTTGGCCCGTGTTGGCTGGCCCTAGCACGAATGAATGTTTTGACTATTTTACCCATTTGAGCTATTCAGATGTTAATCTTGAAAAACACTCGGACACGAGGCTTGTAGACATTTGTCTTGGCTTCAGAATTTTTTCAGTTCACCTTATTGGAGTTCATATGCGATTGATAACTTCAATCATAGTTTTGATCTTTGGCATATTTTTTGTACTTGACGTTTTTTTTAGGTTTCCTTCGACTGTAATAAATTCTTATCATGATTAGACGATTTTGTACAGTTAAAGAATAATTGTACCCCCTTATATTCTTAACACTAGCACAAATTTAGTTATTGTTTTATGTCAAGTAGTACTTTTATTTATTCCTTCTCCCATGCCATGATACGTCTTTTATCAAATTCTTTTTACATGCGATCCTTATTGTTATGTTTGCTTATTCTTAGATAGTGGCCCGTCGGGGTGCACTCATGATTTATGTTTCTTCTTTGCTTTACATGATAGTGACCCGTTGTGGTGCACTTATGTCACACGTTACTTCTCTGCTTTTACTAGATAGTGACTGTCACGACACGTACCCTGTATAGGGGCACGAGAAGTGGGTACGTCCAGCCTACGCCGCAGTGTCGGCGGTAGTAAGCTGTCCTAGGTTGCTAACTAATCTCATGCAGTGTATAAAATGTACTTGTCCAGATATCAGCTCCGAATGGAGGACAAGTAAAGGATAGGATATACTCAATCACAGTCTAAAACACGATAAGGTAACACAGAAGTTATACCTAAGGAATTAAAGACAACAACAACTAACTACTAAAATAATACAACAATGTTTCAAACAAACTTAATACAAATTCAATATCTTAACTTTAATACAACAAGTCAAAACATGAAAGCTAAAGTAGTCTAATAGCTAATCTCCTGAATCACTCCTGAGAGTCGGGACCAAAGATAGCTAATCCCTCGCCAGGTCCATGGTAAGTAGGGCATGTGTCCTCAGGATTATCATCTGTAATATTTTCAACAGGTCCAATCAGGACAGGAACGAGTACAACTCATCTAGAAAATCCAAGTAAATGACAAAGAACTATAAAGCAGTTATAGACAGTTTTATTGATGAGCATGGCAGTTTTATACAGGTAATGATGGCATAGAGAAACAGTAAGATACAAGAAAAGAAAGGTAACTAAAACAAGAGAAGAATCATGGCAATGAAGACTGTAATAAAAGCTAACTGAACTAGAATAACATGTATGAGTCCAGACAGTACGATATAAGTCTAATGTAATCCCAGTGTGAGTCCAGTCCATATAATCCGATACCAGATGATTTCCGGTACAAGATGAGTCCAACAGTGATCAATGAATCCAGGGTGAGTCCAACTATGATCTAATAGTGTGTTTTAAAATACCGAGGTCGACATGTAAACGACTGTAGGTATCAGGCACATCTCTCACTGATCAGACAAGAGATGGCTATGCTTCCGGTAGATTCTAGTGGGAGATTTCGGATTTGGGGTATGTCTACATGTCTTACTCAATATTTCTCTGCCCAGCAAGTGAATCCAAAATCGACAAAAGAATCGAGATGAGTCCGGCCAATACATGATGATTCCAGAAATGATTCTGGAATGATTCCAATGACTCCAGTAATAGAGGCCAGCAAGTAAGGTATGTGTCGATACATGAATCCAGAAATATCCATACGTGTTGATACAGAGAATCACATAGAACTAACTAGAACTGAAATACAGTAATTGACAAATAAATGAGAGAACTATCAGAGAATGTACTCGCCTGATACTCTGAAAAGAGTAGTGTAATATCAGATGTCTGTACCAGGGTCACAATGTCCTAAAATAGAGCAATATAGTTATGACATGTCCAAAATAAAGGTAAATGAAATCTACAATGCAATCTATATGAATTCTAAGCCAATCTAGGTCAAAGTCAAACTTGGTCAACTCTTCAGTCAAACTAAGTCAAATTAAGTCATACTAGGTCACAAGAAGTTAAACTAAGTCATACAAGGTCAAACAAGGTTAAACAAGTCTAATCTAGGTTAAAGTCAACTCTTGGTCAAACATTCTAGCCAAACTAGTCAAGTTATCTAGGGTTTAGTCAATAATGGTCAGACTAGTCAATATGGTCAAACTAGGTCAAAGTCTAGGTCAATCTTAGACTAACTAAGGTTTTGGTTAATCATAAACTAGTCAATAAGGTAATTAGGTCCAGGGTCAACTCTATAAGGCTAACTCAAACCATCATAGGCTATCATGTCTTAGGATACCTAAGATTCTATACCACAAAGCTAAGGCATAACCAATTATCTATACAAAGTATATCACACATAAATACATGTATATAATACCAACCTTAATCCTATAATCAAGCTAATCCTATACTCCAACTCAAGTCATGACTCAACTCTAAGTATCTCACTTAACCCCATACATATCTTAATTGACATGTAACTATCCATATAACCCAAGTCACACAAATACCCTTATATACTTAGGGCACTCACATATAGGTCAAACTCAAACAACTAGCTAATAGTTTAGGGTTTACTCAATCTTAGTCAACTAGTCCCTTCTATACCCATCCAAGTCCATTCTAGGTCAAGGTTGACCTTGGTCAACCATGGTCAGACTAGTTAGGGTTTAGTCAAACTAGTCATTCTAGGTTATTTCAAGTCAAATCTAGGTTAACTAGGTCAAGTTTGACCTAAGGTTGACTTTGGTCAACTTTAGTCAAACAAGGGTCAAAACCTAACCTCTTAGCCATAGGCTCATAAATGAATACCATAGGCTAATATCACATGGATATCTATCTCTATACCATATATATATACAACATATATATATATATATATATATATATATATATATATATATATATATATATATATATATATATATATCATATATTTATACATGTATATAACATACTATATAATATAACATATACATAATTATATAGAGGGAAGGGAATGTGAGAGTGAGAGGGTGTCATGGGAAGGGGGTAGTGGTGTGTGTGTAGATGAGAGGGTGTGTAGAAGTATATAGGCCAGAATGTGAGTGTGTGAGGGGGTTAAAGGGCTGTGAGAAAGTCAAGACAGCAAGGGGGGGTTTCTGTTCTCAGAAAACTGAGAAAGGAGCACAAGCACACACACATACATTACATATATATATATATATATATATATTACCTATACATACCTATATATATACATTTACATACACATACACATACCCACACACTCATATACATATATTCATACATATACAGTATATATACACGTAAATACACATATATATATACATAAAAATCAGTTTGAAATTCATTTAAAATACTAAAAAAATACCAGGAAAACTGTTCATTACTGAAAATTGGGGGTAAACCCAAAATCGACACAAAAACCTAACTAATACTCGAGTGCAGTGGTTGGTAAACGTGCCCCCATGTGTACACGTGTCGTAGGTGTCCCTAGGTGTCCACCACGACACGACACGGCGTGTCCAGTGGTCAAAATACCCAATTGGGTAAGTACAGACTGTGCACTGTGTCACAACGTTGTGCAGAGATACACACGCGTGTAGGACACGACACACGTGTCCACGTGTCTCGTGCACACGTGTGTAGGTTTGCCTAGGGTCAGGCTAGGTGTCTAGGTTCCTGTTCCGTGTCCAAGTGTCACCAGGACACGGCACGAAGCCCGTATCAGTCGAGTTTTCCTCGACTGATGCACATTGCTACGCGCAGCATCGTGCAGTGAGTCGAGCGACTCGTGAACACGACACGAGCCACGTGGGGCCTCGTGGTCACGTCCACTTGTAGCCCACGTGTTGGGCTACACACTCGTGTCAACACGAGGTGTCCTCGACTCGTGTCCACGCGACACGACGCGCGTGTCAAAGTGGTTTGTGCACCCGTGCACAGTCAGTGCAAGACCAGTACACTCGTGTTTTCGTGTCCGACACGACAGAGGTGTCACGAAACTCGAGAGGGGGCTTGTCAGAGGATGCCCCCACCTCTGTGCTAAGTGGCACGTGTCCACGTGTCCAATTCGTGAAGAAAATAGTATCGGGTAGCATGGGACAGTGCACTGTGTGTGCACAGCGTGTTCGTGTCTATTTTGGACACGGACACGACACGATAACGTGCTCAATCCTAGGGTTTCGTGTCTAGCATGCTAAGGGCTACCCAAATGTATAATTTGTTTTGGAAAACAACAACTTTTATTCCTAAGTGGCATTTCACCAAACACTGTAATTTAAACATAGATACGTGTCCGATACGGACACCAAACCAAACCTATTTCCTACCAAACTTGACCCACAGCTAGGGTATACCTATATGCATGCAACCATGAAGATAAAACACAATATTAACAAGGTTTGGGGATATTTACCTATTGAGTAAAAACTCAAGAAAACACCAAGGTGGGGGGAGTGTCTGTAAGCCCCTGATTTTCAAATTCATTTTTTATTTGTGTTAATTAAATTTTAATGTCATTTATAGCCTTAAATAATTATTAGGAATTTTTAGGAATTTTTCTAGAATTTTTAAATAATTTTAAATGAGTTTTAAAATACAAAAATATTGATTTGTAATTTATTTAAATGTTTTAATATCAATTTGCAATTATTAGAATTGTTTTAATACTGTTTTGTAATTATTAGAATTGTTAATATATTGGTTTGCAATTTTCCAATTGTTATGTGCAAATTTCTTTTGCACATAAACAGTGCGGGATGGATTGTGCAAATTTAATTTTGCACTTAGAAACTATAGGGACCTATTTGCAATTACCTAAACTACAGGGACCTAAACGCTAATCCTAAACCTACCCCCCCCCCCCCCGACCGACGACCGCCACGTCGACGGGCAGCCCCGCCATTTCCGGCTGCCCGACCGACCTATCAACCGCCCTCTTCCCCTATAAAACACCGCCCTCTCTCCCCCAGTCAAAACCCTAGCTCTACACCCCACCACGACCGCCCACGCCACCATCACCTCCACTTTCCCCCCCCTACCGGAACCCTAGCTCCGGCTAGACCCGAGCGCCGCCCCTACGACGCACGCCACCACCTACCACCACCGTCACAAGGTTCGCCGCAGTGAGGCGAACACGTTGCTACCGGAGCGCCCTGACCCCGACGTCTCCTCCGCCCGTCAGCACCATCGAATCCCCCTACGACGGCCGGACACGTAAGTTGCAAGTGTCACGACGTGTCGTGCGTATCTCGTGTTGGGTCGAAAGTGTTCGCCGTGTCCTGGCGAACACGAACGCAGACGAGGACACACGAAACTCGTGTCGTACGTGTCGTGCTAAGCGAAGACACATTGATACCTGTGTCCTTAACTGTCAGGACACAGGACCGATAATTATATATTTTTTTATTATTAATCTAACCTAAACCTAATAAAACTAACCTAAACTCTAACCCTAACATTGAGCTCGGGCTGACCCCTTGGCCAGCCCGACCCGATTAAACACCCTCCCTTCCTGAGGACAGGGTTCGAGCCCCCCTCTTCTTTCTGTTCCTTTTTCTTTTCTTTTCTTTTCTGTTTTCTTTTCTTTTTTATTTTGTATTTTTATATATATGTATATATATATATTAGTGTATATATATATATATATATATATATATATATATATATATATATATATATATATATATATATATATACTGTATTTTAACAGTATTTAATATATATGTATATATTTTATAGTTAGTAAATTCTATATACATATATTAATATATACATTTTCATACGTATATATATTATATATATATACACTATATTATTAAGTGTTTTCTTATGTATATATATATATATATATATATATATATATATATATAAATATATATATATATATATATATATATATATATATATATATATATATATATATATATATATTCGTAAATATATATATACTCTATAAATTAAGTATTTTTCCTTATATATCTATATATACTTTACCATAGGCATGTATATATTCTTTTGTACAAATTAGCCTTATTAAAATAATAATATTTATTTTGCACTATCACCAAATTATATTTTTATTGTATTTAAATTACTGCAATCATTTGGTGTCCAAGCCTAGCATGGGTATTTGGGCTCAAATGTGTTTTCACACATTCAAGACCTGTACAAGTCATATTGGACTTGATTCATGGCCTTGGGTCCTGTATTTGAACTTTGGTTCAAATTATATACATGGACAAAATACGCAGATAATTAATTATTGTGTGCAATGCTGTTTTTGATTTTCTAAAAATACTTAAAGTATTGCTAAAATTATGGAAAAATAGTTTTTAGATACTATGTTAAGTTGGCTAATTTAGTATAATTTTTGTAGTATTTAATTTACTGTTTTGCCACTAGTTTGGCACATGAAACCAAAACTCATTTTCTGTATACTTAGGAAAACTGATTTTTATAAAATATTTGTACTGGTTAATAAATTCCAGAAAAATTATAATAAATTTCTATGATTAACAAGGATCACCTTGGTACTTTACTTTAAGGAAAACTAGGCTTTTTGTCTACTTCAAAAATTGTTAGAACACAATAATCTTTTGATTTATTTATTGATTAATTACGACTTGTAGCTTTTTGTGTTATTTGGAGTTTTAGTCGTGTTGAACCCCATCCCTCACTAGTATAAAGACCCTAGAAGGTTAGTTAACATAGTGTGTCCCCCCACATTGGTCTCCTATGCCAAGTCATCATTTTGGCTAGGTGCCCAGTCACAAGTCGTGTCGCATCAATTAGTGTCCTAGTATTTTAGCTTAGTGTAAAACTAAGTTATTATATTTTACTTCTACAGCGACGAGTTACTGGACATCCATAGCATTGTTATCGCAGCTTGTTTTGTTTTGCTTTGCTAGAGGCAAGTACTTTCTACGAACTTTACATATTGTCACATAAATGAACTGCAAACCCCACCATGTTAAATGCTGATCCTTGGGGTAGCAAGTTAGATCTCTACATGTTGTACTTCCAGTTACTACCATGCTTAGAACAGTCTTGATGTATCTCTCGCATGATTAGAAAATGGGTTATGGAGAAACTGATAGTAGTGTACGTGATCACGACCCCCCCTATAGTAGCGAGCTTGGTCGCATTTTATATGCATACCTTGCCGCAGGTAAATATCCCACATTTTCTGTACGGATTGTACACCTATGCTTGTCTACTTGTACGTATATACATTTCATTATGTGCCACAGCGCATTGTACATCTATTGACCGATCACGTACCTGCTACAGTTTTAAACATTACATATACATCTGTCTCTATGACATATGTGTCCTTGCCATGATAGACTATGTGATGCCATGCTTTCCAGTTATTCCTCTCATGTTCATTCTCATGTTCATTTCCATGTTTCATATGCTAGTTTGCTAGATTTAGTACTTGCTCCCGTCTTGACAGGATAACGTTGTAGGTGTCCTTACTGAGGAGGAGTTACTCTGCGACTCATATTATGGGATTACTTGCCGAGGACCCGGCTCTGCTTTACGAGGATGTTCCTGCAGGGAACCTCGCCTAGTTGTCTTTTGTTTACTTAGACTTTTGAGAGTAGACATGTATTAGACTATATCATTTTGTAACTGGACATGTATCCAGTTTTACATTTCAGTTTACTTGTACTTGGACATTTTACTATATACGACGACTTTTGTGTTTGGAGCATTTATGATTCTTCTTCACTTATAGAACTGTTAGCACATTTAGTCTTATCCTGTTATCTTTAGAACAGCTTACTACGTTTTATCTCAACGTAGGCTGGACATGACTCGGCCTGACCCAACAATTTGGGTAGCGGGTCGTGACAGTGTCCTCTTCAAATGATGATGCCCAAATGTCTTGAAAACCTTGCTAGCTAGCCTCCCTTAGCATCCTCAATAGTAGGGGGTCCCAATGCAAGAAACTAGGCTCAATTTGGAGTTAAAATGGTTAAATGGTGAAGGGTTGAAGTTGTAGGAAAAACTAGGTTTTAAGTGTAATGAAAAGAGGCTTGAATGAAGGGGGGTGTGATTATATAGAGGGGGTAGGGTTGGGCTGCCATGGGAAGGGTAGGGGTAGATATTAGGGTTCCTTTCCACCTAGCAAACTTAGCCCTTAAGGTTTTGACTAAGGGGATAGATATTTCTAGGTTTCTAAAATATCTAAAAAGTAACATATCTAGATATTTATCAAACCTAGATATTTATACATAAAGTTAACATCCTCTACTTAGTCTTCTAGGTTAGTTGCTAACCTCTAGATTAGTGCTAAACTAGGTTAGGAGCCAACATGACACTAATCAACTAATTAAATAATAATAAATTACATAAATTCAAATAAATTCTAATAAATTACCAAAATACCCTTTTGACTAAAAAGTGGAAATTTGATATCCTAATCACATGGTTAGGCTTACATGGTCATGATTAGTCTCTAGGTTATGAAATCTCTAGGGTTTACACTAGGGTTATACTAGTAAAATTACAAAGTCATAAGCCATGACTTAGAAAATAGTTTTAAACTATCTAAAAATCACCAAAATTCATAACATGACTAAATTACCATTATTTTATAATAAAAATAATAAATTTTCAAAATATTCCAATTTCAGAAAACTGGGTGTTACAAGTCTACCCTCCTTAGAAAAATTTCATCCTCGAAATTAAGATAGTCGTACTCCTCCTAGGTCAAACCCCCAGTCAATCAAAGTCAAAAGATAACATGCAATCATAGTCCTACTGGTCATGATTCCACAGTCTTGAATAGGGTAACTACACTATCTAGTATATCACAAGCATATCCTGACAGGTACTAATAGAATCACACAACAAGATGGAAAATGAAGGACAGAAAAGACAAACCTGCTAACCCGTCACCTGCAGCGTTGGTCTCCTCGACCGTCATCGCAAAAGCTCCACCCCTCTGGTGCTGAGCTACTAGGGGTGAGCAGATTTCGGTTTTGCAACCGAAACCGACCCGAACCGACCCGATTTAACAAATCGGGTTGGTTTTGAAAATGTCGGGTCGAATTTCGGTTTTGGCTGAAGAGTATATCGGTTTTTCGGTTCGATAGTCGGATTTGGGTTTCGGTTGCCGACCCGAACCGAAAACCGATATACAATTACATTTTTAACCCTGTCTTCATATATATACAAAAAAAACCTAATTCTTTCTCACTCCTCCTCCATTTTTACATCAGCCGTGAGCCGCCACTCTCTTTCAAAAAAAATCCAGATCCGGCTCCTTCGTGGTCCAGGTCCGGGCGGCTCCAGATGGCGGGATTCGGTACTAGCACCGAGCGAAGTATCGACGTGGTCGGATCGGAGTTGCGAGCTCTGACCTCGTCGCGGAGGCAGCCAGATCTGCAATCGGAGGCTTGACGAAGGAGAGCTTGGACCTCCCAAACCTCAACCTCACTGAGTCCACGGAGAAGATCTCTCATCCGTTCTCCTTGTTCTTCTGCTTCCTTTGTTGTTGTGTGTGTTGTTTCTATGCAAACTTTGTTGGTGTTATTTCTATGGAATTTTTTTTGGGATTGTTATTTATTTTTATGCAAAGAACTGGTTTGGATCTCTCATCCCTTCTCCTTGTTTCTTCTGCTTCCTTTATTTTTCTTTGTGCTACTCTCTCTGTCATTTTTTTTATTTAGAGCCAAGAACTGGTTTGGATCGGTGATGATGATATGTAGCAGATATGTAGCTGGTTTGGATCGGTGATGATGATGATATGTAGCAGATCATCTGTTGCGGAGATGAGATATGGAGGACGGGATATTTTTGGTTGGACACTAGAAATAATAATGGACACAATAACGAATTAGGACATAACGATGGAGAGAGCATTGAGTTTGGATTAAAATTTCCAATTGGACTTGGGCTGGGAAGAATGGGCTTTGAATATGAAATTTGTAATATGAATTTTTTTGTTTCTCCTGCTCTTTCATTTCGGTTGTAACATGAGTATTTTTTCCTCTTATTTTTTGTAGTAATTCTTGTTTTAGAAGGCCCGGCCCACTTGGGCCAACTGGACCGAACCGACCTAAACCGAACCGATTTTAGTTCGGTTCGGTTTGGTACGGTTCTTTCGAATACGGTTCGGTTTTCGGTTTTGGTAAATTAAGGTTCGATTTAGTTCGGTTTTTTCGAATACGGTTCGGTTTGACCCGAACCGAACCGTTGCTCACCCCTATGAGCTACAGGTGGCCTAGTACCCTTATAAGGAGGTACAACAGGACAATCCATCTTCTGGTGGGTATCAGATCCACAGGTATAGCAAACCTTCAGCCTCTTCCTACACTGCTCCCTGGTGTGTCCCTGCTTCCTGCAGTATGAACAACTGATCGTCTTCGGGTCCTGACCCCGATACTGATGATGCACCTGCTGAAATGGCCTCTGCTGCCGGGGTCCCGGGGCCCTAACTGGCGGGGTCGAATGATGTGGTGTGGGAGGACGATATGTCTGCTGGTGTAGCGTCGGCACTTTCTGTTGGAAAGCCTGACGCTTGGAGGGTCCCTCAATGTGTACAGAAGCCGGCCTCTTGCAAGACAGAAGACGCTCCTCGATACTCCGGGCTAACTCTAAGCTCTGGTAGTAGTCAGTCATACCGTTCGCCACTATAAGAATGCCAATGTCTGGAACTAGACCATGGCAAAACCTATGCGTCATCTCCTCAGGGTCAGTAACCAGACTAGGAGCGAAACGGCTCAGGCGACTAAACTCTGCCGCATACTCGTCGACAGAACAATTCTCCTGCTGGATGTTCTGGAATCGTAGCCCCATAGCTACCCTAGCGGTGGTCGAGAAGAATTTCTTCTTGAACTGGGTCTTGAACTGATCCCAAGTGGCCCTCCCTCTCGCGAATAGCGGCTCATTCCGGAACCAAACTCCTGCCAAGTCTATCAGCAGAAATCCCGCTGCCTCGACCTGGAGGTCATCCGGCATCCTAACTCCAATGAGCTTCCTCTCTACCGAGTCTAGCCAGTCATCTGCTACTACTATGCCCTCAGTCCCTAAGAACTCCTTGGGGTTCAGACCCATGAAGTCCTTGATCGTCCCCGCTCTCTGCCGCGGCTCTATAGGTGGTGGGACCACGGTACGTTCCTCAGAATGCTCCATGCTCTGGCGGAGTAGGGTGGTCTGCTCCTGATGGGTTGCTAGGAACTCCTGGATCATAGTGAGCAGTTGGTTCCTGTCGAGTGTGACGGAAGCCTGGGTAGGTATAGTGATAGGGGGTGGTGGAAGTATCGGGTCCTGCTGGGACTGTGAGGTGGAAGGTGGTGGAGGCATCTGGGTTTGTGGATCTGTGGAGTGGGAGAAGATGGTAGGTGGAGGTGTATCAGTCAACTGGTCAGCTGACTGGATGGAGAGTGTGCCATTCTCAGGTATAACAGACTGGGATGAACGAGTAAGCACCATCTAATAAAAAGGACTTATAAGGACTCTTTAAAGCAAAACAATCATAGACAAGAAAATCTAATTATAATAGCAAGCATGTGATATATTTTCTATGTTGCAATCCTAGTATTCCTCTAGGTGTTCTAAGCGTCATTCCTAATGTTGTCTAATTACCTTAAGTTTCTAATTGCAGGCATGCTTGGTACAATAACGTAATCAAACAATTTAGTTCCGACATGCATGGGCCACCACTAAAAATGTGTCACGACCCGTACCCTGTATAGGGGCACGAGAAGTGGGTACGTTCAGCCAATGCCGCAGTGTCGGCGGTAGTAAGCTGTCCTAGGTTGCTAACTAATCTCATACAGTGTATAAAATATACTTGTCCAGATATCAGCTCTGAATGGAGGACAAGTAAAGGATAGGATATACTCAATCACAGTCTAAAACACGATAAGATAACACAGAAGTTATACCTAAGGAATTAAAGACAACAACAACTAACTACTAAAATAATACAATAATGTTTCAAACAAACTTAATACAAACTCAATATCTTAACTTTAATACAACAAGTCAAAACATGAAAGCTAAAGTAGTCTACTAGCTAATCTCCTGAATCACTCCTGAGAGTCGGGACCAAAGGTAGCTAATCCTTCGCCAGGTCCATGGTAAGTAGGGCATGTGTCCTCAGGATTATCATTTGTAATATTTTCAACAGGTCCAATCAGGAAAGGAACGAGTATAACTCATCTAGAAAATCCAAGTAAATGACAAAGAACTATAAAGCAGTTATAGACAGTTTTATTGATGAGCATGGCAGTTTTATACAGGTAATGATGGCATAGAGAAACAGTAAGATACAAGAAAAGAAAGGTAACTAAAACAAGAGAAGAATCATGGCAATGAAGACTGTAATAAAAGCTAACTGAAATAGAATAACATGTATGAGTCCAGACAGTACGATATAAGTCTAATGTAATCCCAGTGTGAGTCCAGTCCATATAATCCGATACCAGATGATTTTCGATACAAGATGAGTCCAACAGTGATCAATGAATCTAGGGTGAGTCTAACTATGATCTAACAGTATGTTTTAAAATACCGAGGTCGACATGTAAACGGTTGTAGGTATCAGGCACATCTCTCACTGATCAGACAAGAGATGGCTATGCTTCCGGTAGATTCCAGTGGGAGATTCCGGATTTGGGGTATGTCTACATGTCTTACTCAATATTTTCCCGCCCAGCAAGTAAATCCAAAATCGACAAAAGAATCGAGATGAGTCCGGCCAATACATGATGATTCCAGAAATGATTTCGGAATGATTCCAATGACTTCAGTAATAGAGGCCAGCAAGTAAGGTATGTGTCGATACATGAATCCAGAAATATCCATACGTGTTGATACAAAGAATCACATAGAACTAACTAGAACTGAAATACAGTAATTGACAAATAAATGAGAGAACTATCAGAGAATGTACTCGCCTGATACTCTGAAAAGAGTAGTGTAATATCAGATGTCTGTAACACGGTCACAATGTCCTAAAATAGAGCAATATAGTTATGACATGTCCAAAATGAAGGTAAATAAAATCTACAATGCAATCTATATGAATTCTAAGCCAATCTAGGTCAAAGTCAAACTTGGTCAACTCTTCAGTCAAACTAAGTCAAATTAAGTCATACTAGGTCACAAGAAGTTAAACTAAGTCATACAAGGTCAAACAAGGTTAAACAAGTCTAATCTAGGTTAAAGTCAACTCTTGGTCAAACATTCTAGCCAAACTAGTCAAGTTATCTAGGGTTTAGTCAATAATGGTCAGACTAGTCAATATGGTCAAACTAGGTCAAAGTCTAGGTCAATCTTAGACTAACTAAGGTTTTGGTTAATCATAGACTAGTCAATAAGGTAATTAGGTCCAGGGTCAACTCTATAAGGCTAACTCAAACCATCATAGGCTATCATGTCTTAGGATACCTAAGATTCTATACCACAAAGCTAAGGCATAACCAATTATCTATACAAAGTATATCACACATAAATACATGTATATAATACCAACCTTAATCCTATAATCAAGCTAATCCCATACTCCAACTCAAGTCATGACTCAACTCTAAGTATCTCACTTAACCCCATACATATCTTAATTGACATGTAACTATCCATATAACCCAAGTCACACAAATACCCTTATATACTTAGGGCACTCACATATAGGTCAAACTCAAACAGCTAGCTAATAGTCTAGGGTTTACTCAATCTTAGTCAACTAGTCCCTTCTATACCCATCCAAGTCCATTCTAGGTCAATGTTGACCTATAGTTGACCTTGGTCAACCATGGTCAGACTAGTTAGGGTTTAGTCAAACTAGTCATTCTAGGTTATTTCAAGTCAAATCTAGGTTAACTAGGTCAAGTTTGACCTAAGGTTGACTTTGGTCAACTTTAGTCAAACAAGGGTCAAAACCTAACCTCTTAGCCATAGGCTCATAAATGAATACCATAGGCTAATATCATATGGATATCTATCTCTATACCATATATATATATATATATATATATATATATATATATATATATATATCATATATTTATACATGTATATAACATACTATATAATATAACATATACATAATTATATAGAGGGAAGGGAATGTGAGAGTGAGAGGGTGTCATGGGAAGGGGGTAGTGGTGTGTGTGTAGATGAGAGGGTGTGTAGGAGTATATAGGCCAGAATGTGAGTGTGTGAGGGGGTTAGAGGACTGTGAGAAAGTCAAGACAGCAAGGGAGGGGGTTTTCTGTTCTCAAAAAACTGAGAAAGGAGCACAAGCACACACACATACATTACATATATATATATATATATATATATATATATCACCTATACATACCTATATATATACATTTACATACACATACACATACCCACACACTCATATACATATATTCATACATATACAGTATATATACACGTAAATACACATATATATATATATACATACAAATTAGTTTGAAATTCATTTAAAATACTGAAAAAATACCAGGAAAATTGTTCATTACTGAAAATTGGGGGTAAACCCAAAATCGACACAAAAACCTAACTAAGACTCGAGTGCAGTGGTTGGTAAACGTGCCCCCATGTGTACACGTGTCGTAGGTGTCCCTAGGTGTCCACCACGACACGACACGGCGTGTCCAGTGGTCAAAATACCCAATCGGGTAAGTACAGACTGTGCACTGTGTCACAACGTCGTGCAGAGATACACACGCGTGTAGGATACGACACACGTGTCCATGTGTCTCGTGCACACGTGTGTAGGTTCGCCTAGGGTCAGGCTAGGTGTCTAGGTTCCTGTCCCGTGTCCAAGTGTCACCAGGACACGGCACGAAGCCCGTATCAGTCGAGTTTTCTCGACTGATGCACACTGCTACGTGCAGCGTCGTGCAGTGAGTCGAGCGGCTCGTGGATACGACACGAGCCACGTGGGGCCTCGTGGTCACGTCCACGTGTAGCCCACGTGTTGGGCTACATACTCGTGTTAACACGAGGTGTCCTCGACTCGTGTCCACACGACACGACGCACGTGTCAAAGTGGTTTGTGCACCCGTGCACAGTCAGTGCAAGACCAGTGCACTCGTGTTTTCGTGTCCGACACGACACGAGGTATCACAAAACTCGAGGGGGGCTTGTCAGAGGATGCCCCCACCTCTGTGCCAAGTGGCACGTGTCCACGTGTCCAATTCGTGGAGAAAACAGTATCGGGTAGCAGGGGACAGTGCACTGTATGTGCACAGCGTGTTCGTGTCCATTTTGGACACGGACACGACATGATAACGTGCTCAGTCTTAGGGTTTCGTGTCTAGCATGCTAAGGGCTACCAAAATGTGTAATTTGTTTTGGAAAATAATAACTTTTATTCCTAAGTGGCATTTCACCAAACACTGTAATTTAAACATAGATACGTGTCCGATACGGACACCAAACCAAACCTATTTTCTACCAAACTTGACCTACAGCTAGGGTATACCTATATGCTTGCAACCATGAAGATAAAACACAATATTAACAATATTTGGGGATATTTACCTATTGAGTGAAAACTCAAGAAAACACCAAGGTGGGGGGGGGGGTGTCCTCTTCAAATGATGATGCCCAAATGTCTTGAAAACCTTGCTAGCTAGCCTCCCTTAGCATCCTCAATAGTAGGGGGTCCCAATGCAAGAAACTAGGCTCAATTTGGAGTTAAAATGGTTAAATGGTGAAGGATTGAAGTTGTAGGGAAAACTAGGTTTTAAGTGTAATGAAAAGAGGCTTGAATGAAGGGGGGTGTGATTATATAGAGGGGGTAGGGTTGGGCTGCCATGGGAAGGGTAGGGGTAGATATTAGGGTTCCTTTCCACCTAGCAAACTTAGCCCTTAAGGTTTTGACTAAGGGGATAGATATTTCTAGGTTTCTAAAATATCTAAAAAATAACATATCTAGATATTTATCAAACCTAGATATTTAAACATAAAGTTAACATCCTCTACTTAGTCTTCTAGGTTAGTTGCTAATCTCTAGATTAGTGCTAAACTAGGTTAGGAGCTAACATAACACTAATCAACTAATTAAATAATAATAAATTACATAAATTCAAATAAATTCTAATAAATTACCAAAATACCCTTTTGACTAAAAAGTGGAAATTTGATATCCTAATCATATGGTTAGGCTTACATGGTCATGATTAGTCTCTAGGTTATGAAATCTCTAGGGTTTACACTAGGGTTATACTAGTAAAATCACAAAGTCATAAGCCATGACTTAGAAAATAGTTTTAAACTATCTAAAAATCACCAAAATTCATAACATGACTAAATCACCATTATTTAATAATAAAAATAATAAATTTTCAAAATATTCCAATTTCAAAAAACTGGGTGTTACAGTGACCCATCGTGGTGTACTCTTGAACATGTCTCTCTTTGCTTACATAATAAGTGGCCCGTAGTGGCGCACTCTTAACAAGTATGTCTTTTCTTTGCCTTACATGATAGTGGCCCGTAGAGGCGGTGCACTCTTGACAAGTACTGTTTACATGATAAGTAAACTTAAACATGACATGCTTAATCAAGATGCTGTTGCGACGACTATTTTCTCCTTGCTAATGTAACCCTTTTGGACACCGTGGTTAAATTCTTTGTGTATGCGTGGACAAGCTACATGTCTCATCTTGCATCATGCCTAAGATATGGATTCTTGATTACTACGGTCAGGGATTCATACTGAATCTGACTAGGATAACGACTTGATTGATCAAGTAGCTCATAAAGAGATTTTCCAGTCACATGCAATCTCGTTATCTGGGCGCTTTAATTGGACTTGTAGCCTGCCGACGAGTAGGACGTATTTCCAGCACACTGTCATATGTTACACCAAAAAGTCCCCTAACTCAACTCTCTCAACCTGCGAAAGGATAACTCGGATAGTCTATAGGACTTGTGACTGCTGGAACATCTCATTGCATCTTGTAGTAATTAGGCTTGTGATAACTGTTACGCCCCAGAACCAGAATACTGGAGTTCGGGGCGAAACACAGCCGGCTACGTATATCAGAGTACGCCAATACCCCGAGATACGGTCAAAGCTGTCTAGAAGACAAGTGGGTGGACTCAAGCATGCCATTGACGACTCCTATGGTCGAACAAATCCTATCTCAATCCAATAACATAAGAAGCAATAAAGAGTAAATAATATATAAGATGGGTCCCAAACACAAGTACATACATAATCATGAGAGCTGACATAATAAAAGATATATCAACTGACTAAAAAAAAAGCTACGTAAATGTACAACTAGCAGCTGTCTAGAATATACAACCACGTCGTACTAAGACGGAGGGAAAAAACCCAGAAACAAGGACTAACATATGTCCTTGGCTAATACACCACAAAATAAAAGTGCAAGATAAAATGGGAAATAAAGGTAATCCACTCGCTAATCCATGTCGGTCCTCTGAGTGCGAACCATCCGGAGGAGAAGACGGTAGATCCTCGTGATCAACTATGGAACCTGGCCATGCAAAACCAGTGGGGTCAGGCCCCAAATAGCAAGTACCCCAAGGAAGGCTCGAGGTGAACGACAAAGCCCAACAACAACACAACAACATAATGACAGAAATAAATAAATATGGGTCGAGACTAGTGCGGTACCAATGCACATATCTCGAGAATATAAATGATTGAATGGAAATACTGAACCGTATAGCAATAGAGAACAATAAGCCAATGAGCAACAAGAGACTTAGGTACTACTCGAAGTCGGAGCCACAACCCTTAAACCAAACAAGGACCGGGGTTGCAGATACTTTCCCAAGCAGAACTTAGTCTCTGGCCACTCAACGACATAAGAGCATATAAAGTAACAAACAATTAAAAGTGCACGGCTAATCATTACCTACGGCTTGCTATCATTAACTAGCTAGGGTTATCACAATCCTAATTACTAGTATGCAAGTTGAGGATTTTTGTAACTACCTGACTGCACATATCCGGATGTCCAGGGGTACGAGTAGTACATCTATTGCCCAACAAGACTGCTAGCAGATGAAACGTGTCTTGACTTGTAACATGAACAACCATATCATATACTTGTAAAAGAAAACATATAACTGACTGTGCCGCAACCCGGCACGACATGTGACTCGATCGTATATCAATACGCGCAAACTTGGTAGGTCATGGAGCCCTTGCCTAGCAGGGTTGAGCCATGCCTCATGGGGCCCTTGGAGCTCGGGGTTGGTAGTGCGAATTTCCTCCTACAATGATCTACTTGAATTTACTAGTCATTTACCTTATCATATTCATGTCAAATTTTCAAGTCGTGGACACTCAAGAATTTTCTAAGATGACGTATGCTATGTACGAGTAAATCGTATGTTATCACTTACGAACATTTTCGTACTAACATCACGTGATACACGGAACAATACTCACACTCGATTGTCCAGTGCCAAGATGTAATAGATTAAACATTCAACAAGCTATATCCTCGGTGTCGAGAAAGAACGTGTACTCATATCTCGGGTCTAGAAATCAATAAAAAAATTAAGTCATGAGTGCGCTACTACGAGCCACTAAATCGAGCTAGGCATATACAATAATCTGGAGTGCACCATGACAGGCCACTATCTATAATCTGGAGATAGAATAATACGTGAACATAAGCATGTACCATATATATAGAGTGTACAATCATTCTCTAACTATCCAAGGTTATCTAATCATGTTAAGAGTCCATTACATTCGAGAAAATATAAAAAACGGACAAAAACAGGCAAAAACGGACAAAACAGCCTAAAACGGCATAAAACAGCATAAAACGGCATACTGCGGTATACTGGCGGTATTCCGGCCTAAAGACAGAAAGTTTCTGGTGCAAAAATCGGCATACCGGCGGTATACCAGTTTTTCAAACAACAACAAAATTCAGATTTTCGCCAAAACTTGTTTCGGCCATAAAAACTTCGTTTTAAATCAAAATTCGGATTTTCAAAAGTCAAAATTGAATATAATTGAATTTCCTACAATATGGAAGTATTATTTTTCACAAATTAAAATATTTGATAGATTAATACCTCAAAACACTCAAAAATCATATCTAGAAACTCAGATCTACGCAATATTGTCGATCAAAACCAAAAGTGTTATATATTAAACATGTTAACAATTTAGAGGAGCATATTTTAGAACAATAAAACTTTAATTTCTATGGAAAACAAAATTATAGTATGGTCATGTCACTTTTGAGCAAGATGTACTTTTCTAGGATTAAGTTTCAAGCCTAATCTTCTACTCCACCACCAAGAGGGGTTCCGAAACTACACTCTAGGCCTCAAGGCCAAGCTTCCATGCAAACCCCAAGGGGAGAGAAGAGAAGATGAATGAAGAGAGAGGGTGGAGAGAATAAAAAGAGAGGAAAGAGAAAATGAGAGGGTATATATAGAAGAGGTGAATTAATCATGACCGTTGGATCGTGATCCATGTTAAAATCTAGATCAATCCTAGCCATTGAAAGAAAACCAATTGTCCATTGGATAATAGGATGCATCTACACTATTCACAAAATATCTAAATACTATTCATCAAAATATCCAAAATCCTATTCATGAAAATATCGAAAATACTATTTACGAACATATCTGAAATCGAAAATATCTAAAATATGGAAATTCTATCCGGGTGGCATGCCGTCGGTATGCCGGTCAAGGAGAAATTTATAATTTGGAAAAATTTTAAAGCATTCCGAAAATCGAGAAAATACGAAATACAATACAAAATACGTATCCGTATAAAATATCGATACCGTGAGACGAGTCTCACAATAACCATAGTTAGTTAAAGTATCATCCGTACTCATTGCTTGGCCGTGATCGATGGATGGGGTCAGTTCAGTCTAGTTTTGTATAGGCAGTGTCCGTATGTTTATTTCAGTACATTATTGTTTATGCCTTGCTTTTGTCGATGAATGATTGGAGACTAAGTTCTGTTCAGGAGAAGGGTTACAACTCCGGTCCTTGTTTGGTTTACGGGTTGTAACTTGGCTTCCGGAATAGCTCCCAAGTCATCTTAACATTTGTCGTCCTATTCAGTACTCACATGTTTTACATGATCTTATGCTAAACATTGATTGGAGATTAAGTTCTGTTCAAGAGAAGGATTACAACCCCGGTCCTTGTTTGGTTTACGGATTGTAACTTGACTTCCGGATAGTTCCTAAGTCATCATATCATTGTCATTCTATATGGTTCCCACATGCTCACATGTTCAGTTAATTTCATAAGCTTTACGTGATCCCTATGCTAAGTCAACATGCTCTCATGACCCGGCTGGCACACATGCTTACATGATCAATTGATTTTACATATTCTCAAGCTTCCGTTTACTTAACATGACTACATTGTACATTATGTCACATGTTAATTACTTACGTCACATGATGCCTTACTTATTGTCTTTTCTATTCTCGGGATAAGTGCATTGGTAGTGCACGAGTCTCGATTCACATCTACTTATTGCCTTCCCTAACCATTGCTATGTTAGCTATTGCTGGTTTTAGTCCATAGTTTGGCTTCCCTAACCATTGCTATGTTAGCGGCGGTGGTGATGGTAAAGATGATGGTAGTGGAGGTGGTGATGGTGGTGAGGTCGGGGAGGGGGGGGGGCAGGCGAGGTCGGCGAGGGGGGTGGCGAGAGACGGGGAAGAAGACAACTGGTCGGGAGGTATTTTTGTCAAAAAATTTGGGTTAACCCAGTTGACCGTTCATTTTTGACGGAAACCGTCAAATGTGGGAGGTGAATTACAATAGTGTAAAGTTGTGGGGTGTACCTTAAATAATGCTAAACAAAGTGGCGTGCCACTCAAAAATTCTCTTAAATTTTTTGTTATATAGATGATACTGTTTTGAGATCTATTAGCTCAACACCCGGAGAATGAGATGAATAGGTATGAAACTCTCTCTCTTGTTAGATAGACTAATTTCATATATCTCCATATATCTCTACAAGCCATCCCAACCTCTCTTTATATAGGGAGAGAGAGGTTGGGAGGTACAAAGTGAAAAGTCACTTGGGAGTTACAAAATAAAAAGTCACTTGGGAGTTACAAAGTGAAGAGTCACCATGATGAGTTACAATACTCCCCCTTGGCTCTTCACAAACTCTGCTTGAGGGCTTCTTCGTCTGTCTGTAGCTTGCAGATTCAAATTTGACCACCTACTTGTCCCTCGTCAAAACCTTGCCAAAGAAAACCCAGTGGAAAAAACTTTGGTCGAAGGACAAAAGAGTACACACAGGTCAGTGTGATGGGGGTAAACTAACCATTGCAAAGGTGCATCGTCAAAACCTTGTCAGGGTAAACCCAGTGGAAAAACCCCGCTGATCGAAGGACAAAAGAGTACACGATGGTTTAGAAGTATACAACTGGATACTCCCCCTGATCGTAATAATCCTTAGTGAATAAGGGATTTGAATTGTGTCTCGTTAAAAAAACCTTGCCAAGGAAAGCCCAATGGGAAAAAACTTGGTCTAAGGGAAAAATAGTACACAAGCATACATCAGGATGCTCCCCTTTTCACTCGCACTCGACAGGGCACGGGATATACGCACAACAGGGCGTTTGGAGGCGCTCGTTGGGGCGCTCCCCCTCATATGCACACAACAGGGTGCAGGAAACATGTTTCACTTAGGCTAGCTCTCAAAGTTTCCTAAGTCCAATTGCTCTGACATATTTCTGAAACGAGTGTTTTGGCAGTGACTTGGTGAACAAGTCTGCACGATTATTCTCCGATCCAATGTGTTGTACTTCAATCTTTTGAAGCGCTTGTTGTTCATGTGTAAAGAACAACTTGGGCGATATGTGCTTGGTAGCATCCCCTTTGATGTAACCATGTTTTGCTTGATCAATAACAGCGGTATTGTCCTCATAGACGATAACAGGTTCATCTGGGTCATATGGAAGATCACATGTACTTCAAATATGGCCAATAACAGCTCGAAGTCATACACACTCTCTAGTCGCCTCATAGAGCGCGAGTAGCTCAGAGTGGTTCGTTGAAGTAGCCACTAAGGTCTGTTTGCGAGACCTCCAAGAAATTGCCGTGTTCCCAATGGTAAAGACATAACCAAATTGGGAATGCCCCTTGTGCGGATCAGATAAGTATCCCGCATCGACGTAGCCAACAAGGGTCGCGTTGCTTCGAGTGCCAAGAGCGTTGGACTCACTCAAAACCGCGTAGGGATAGAACAAGCCCAAGTCCGTAGTACCCTTAAGGTAGCGAAAAATGTCTTTTATGCCATTCCAATGGCGGCGTGTTGACGCGGTGCTGTGTCGAGCTAGACAATTTACAGCAAACGAGATGTTCGATCTAGTACATTAGGCCAAGTACAATAAAGCGCCTATTGCACCCAGATAAGAGCACTCAGGACTCAATATCTCTTCGTCGTCCTCCTTTGGACGGAATGGGTCCTTAGTAATGTCTAGAGAGCGGACGATCATGGGAGTAGCGGATGACTTAACGTCAAAATGACTAAAGCGTCTCAATACCTTTTGGGTGTAGTTCGCTTGATGGACAAGAATTCCATCTTTACGGTGCTCGATCTGCAGGCCGAGGAAAAACCGTGTCTTCCCAAGATCCTTCATCTCGAATTCCCTCTTCAGGATATCAGCAGTTTCTGACAAGTCTTTTTCGGTTCCTATGAGATTTATGTCATCTACATAGACCGCAATGATTGCGTATCCTGAAGTAGATTTCTTTATGAATACACATGGGCAAAGTTCGTTATTAATGTATCCCAAACCGATAAAGTATTCGCTTAGGCGGTTATACCACATTCGCCCAGATTGTTTCAATCTATATAGTGAACGCCTCAGTCTAATCGAGAACGCGTTCCGTGGTCGGGAAATACTTGATTCAGGCATCTTTAGTCCTTCAGGGACTCTCATGTATATCTCTGTGTCCAGATCCTCGTAGAGATAGGCTGTGACCACATCCATGAGCTGCATATTCAGTTTTTCGGAAACTACTAAACTGATTAAGTAGCGGAACGTTATGACGTCCATTACGGGAGAATATGTCTCCTCGTAATCAATTCCAGGGCGTTGTGAGAAGCCTTACGCCACAAGACGAGCCTTGTATCGCACAATCTCATTATTCTCATTACGCTTCCTTAGAAAAACCTATTTGTGACTAACTGGTTTAACATTGGGTGGTGTTGGAGCTACAGGTCCAAACACGCTTCTTTTCGCTAAGGAATCTAATTCAGTCTGGATTGCTTGTTTCTATTGTGGCCAGTCCGTTCGTCGTTGACACTCGGCAATGCTGCGAGATTCCATGTCATCATTGCTCGTAATGTCAGTGGCCACTGAGTATATGAACACATCATCGATGACAGTTTTGTTTCGCTTCAAAATATCGTCTAAGCTAGCGTACTTGACGGATATTTCGAGGTTATCGGCATGATTAGGAATAGGCGTTTCATCTGGAACGCGCTCTTCTAATACATCGCCGTGATCCTTAATGATCTCATGTGGCAAAACGCTTTCAACAAGATTTCTCCGCTTCCGGGGCAGAACATCTTTGGAACCAACCGGTCTTCCCTTCTTCTTGGGAATAACGACGGACTGGACGGCCGATGGTAGCGTCCTTTGCTCGGCGGGTTCGACCGGAGCAACATATTTTACAGGAACATGGCGTCTCTCAGGGACGTCTATCCTTGCAGGCACATTTGCAGCAGATATAATTGATCTCGTGACTTTTGCTAGGTCGCTAAATGCGTCTGGCATTTGATTTGCAATATCTTGCAGACCTAGAATCCTCTGCACTTTCTTATCACTATATGCAGAGGGGGGATCATGATGAGCAAAAGCGGGCACATGCCACGCTAATTCACGTCGTTCCTCATCGACGTTAGCGTGCATTTCTCCCCTAACGACGGGAAGATTGCCTCATCAAAGCCACAATTCGCGTGTCTCGCGGTAAAGAGATCGCCTGTCAAGGGCTCTAAATAGCGAATGATGGACGGGGAGTTATAACCGACATATATTTCCCGTCGCTTCTGAGGTCCAAATTTTGAACACCTTATCGGCTCAATTGGAACATTGACTAGGCACCCAAACACGCGTAAATGTGAGACGCCAGGCTCACATCCAGTAACCAACTGGTACGCGAAAAGTGGTTGGGTGGCCGTGGGCCTCAGACGGACCAAATTTGCAGCGTGCAAAATTGTATAGCCCCATGCAGATAGTGGGAGTTTGGTGCGCATAACCAAGGTCCGCGCTATCACTTGCAGTCGCTTTATAAAAGCTTCCGCTAGGCCATTTTGGGTATGAACATACGCAACAGGATGTTCAAGATTTGTTCCCAAAGTCATGCAATAGTCATCGAAAGTCTTCGATGTAAACTCTGCGGCATTATCAAGTCTAATAGACTTTATCGGATAATCCGGATGGTGAGCCCTTAACTTAATGATCTGGGCGAGGAGTTTAGGAAACGCTGCATTTCGGGTGAACAACAACACTACGTGTGACCATCTAGTCGATGCATCAACCAAAACCATGAAGTATTTAAATGGTCCGCATGTTGGTTGGATTGGTCCACAAATATTTCCATGAATTCTTTCAAGGAATTGAGAAACCAATCTCGTAGGTTTCACATGGAGCGGCTTGAGATTCGTCTTCCCAATCGAGCAAGCTTGGCAAAGGCTTTTCGGATTTATAACGAAATTCTTTCCTCCAAGAGGACGCCCATGCGATGCATTCATAGTGCGAAGCATCGTATTTTGACCTGGATGACCCAGTCGGTTATGCCATAGCATAAAAATGCTCTCATCAACTGGCGCTCGGCGAATGATGAGATTACTCTCGATGTGTTGTATCGTAGTGAGATACAAACCACTTGAAAGACTTTTCAACTTCTCCATGATACGCTTTTGGCTGTACTGAGTGGAGGTAATGAAAAGATACTCGAAGCCATGTTCTCGAGCAGTTTCAACATGAAATCCATTTTCTCGAATATCCTTAAAACTCAGTAAGGTACGACTGGACCTTGGAGAATATAATGCCTCTGATACTTCAACGGAAGTACCATTGGACAACAAAAAATGGGCTTTGCCAAAACCTTGAACAAGGGTTGAGGATCCCGAAATGGTTGTCACTGAGGTTACTTTAGGCGTATAGGAGATAAAGTATGATTTATCTCTCAAGATAGTGTGAGTCATTTCACTATCAACCTGACAATCTACTGCCCCGTGGTCCATGCCTATAAGTAAAGAAAATTAAAGTTTGTCACACGTTTGAGGAAAGTGCTCGAAATAGAACTTTAATTTATCGAGAAAACAGAAAATACAAACCACCAAAAGTTTCATGACTTAAATCAAATATAGAGAGAAAATGGAGATTCATTCTTCCATTTCTGCTATAAAATCAGGGGTCTCAAGATTTAGATTTTCGCACTCGTTGACCAGATTTGCTTCGGCCCGGCGTCCCTTGTGATAGTTATCTACTTCTTGGGGGGTTGCCCTGCAAGTCCGTTGCATTGACCATAAGCACCACATTTGTAGCAGAGAGTAGGCGCTTGGCCTTCCACTCTCGCTTTGGGACGACTGGCCCGTTGGTTCTTACCATGAGACTGTCTAGGAGTCAAAGGTCCTTGGTTCTTGTTAGAATCTCGTTTTGGGTGACGAGACTTAAACTCGCCTCTGTTCCTTGGCCGGAACGACTGGCCCTTGTCCCGTTTCCACTGTGGATTTGGTTCACGGAGAGCGTTTGCATCAGGCATTGGAATTGCCTTTGTTCCAGCAGGACAAGAATTGTTTCTCATTAAAATGAGACTGTTCTTCTCGTCTAGTAAAAGCTGGGTGATGAGCTCGGAAAACTTGGTGAACTTAGACTGACGGTATTGCTTCTGGAGCAAGTTGTCAGTGGAAGGGAATGTGGTGTATGTTTTCTCCAATAGATCGCTGTCGGTTAATTTCTCACCGCAGTACTGGAGAAGTGATCGAATCCTGCAGACTTCATTGTTATAATCAGTTACGCTCTTGAAGTCTTGGAAGCGCAGGTTCAACCAGTCATGGCGCGCTTCAGGCAGTCATATGGTCTTCTGGTCGTCGAAGCGCTCTTTTAGAGAGTCCCATAGCGTCTTTGGCGAGGAGATTTCAATAAACTCTGTCTTCATGGCGTCAGATAAATGCCTGCGGAATAGAATCATTGCCTTGGCGTTCATTGAGCGAGTGACTTCCACTTCGCGCTCTTCCTCTCCATAGATGACGTCCAAGAGGCCCTGCGGATCTAGATGGTTCTGGATGTCTTGTGTCCAGTCCAAGTAGTTCTTGCAGAGGCGTCAAGGATGGAAAAATCAATCTTGATCGACATTTTTCTACAACAGGAGAAAAATCTTGATCAGTCATCATATAAAACGACAGGTTTATATGGATTTGGTTTGCATAAGTAACAACAAACAATTGTAGATAAAACAATGGTTTTGAAAAAATAATTTTTGTTAAAAAAAATCCTCTTATAACGATCGACGGGCCGATATAGAGAGGCAAATTATTTGCTTGCAAAAATGCATAAGTATAAATACAATTTGAGAAAAAATAATTTTCGGTCAACCCCATTCGGTAGCTCTACTTGAATATGACCAGGCGGGAAAATGAGGGAGGGTCACCAGGGACCGCTTAAAAACCAAGTCCCAAGTTCTTCTGACATCATACCCAAATAGGTGAGCCTATTCGGAGAGACTTCGTAATTTTTTTTTTCAAATGTAAGTAAGATTTTCCAAGAAATTCACACTATTTGCGAACAGTGCAAAATAGGTGACAATTTAGTGCGTGCTCAAAATGAGCGTTGCTTTTGAAAAAAATTAGCCAAAAATGTTATTTTGGAAGGCCCAAATTTGGCGGTGCCAAAATTTGTTTATGTAGCCAAAACCAATTTTCAAAATTTTCAAGTTTATTTTTTTTCGTAATTACGCAAAAAAAAAACGTACAACATAGCAAGCAACAGCACACAAAAGAATTGGTGCCTAAGCAAGCGGCACCAATAAAATGTCAAATATTTTTTCGACGTCTAATCAAGCGACGCCCAAAAAAATAACGACAAAAAAATATAATTTTATTATTCATCTGTTACAATGAATCGCTGAGCAACATAAAAAAAATTGCTACTGAGGCGCTCGTCGGGGCGCTCCAAATCCATCATTACCAAAAAAATGTTAGCATTTAAATGTTAGCTCTCCAAATCCCAATTTCAGCAAATTATATATATATATATATATATATATATATATATATATATATATATATATATATATATTTTTTTTTTTTTTTTTTTTTTTTTTTCAAAGGAACTTTTATTGAATGGAAGACTCAAACCTACAACACAGACTCGACCAGCCCGGCCCACGCGGGAGACAAAACACAAAACACCACAGAACCCAGCAACCATGCCCGCGTGGGAAACCCAACACAAAACACGAAATTTGAAATTCAAAAAAAACAAAAACGAAAATGAAGCCCGGGGTGGGGGGGCACGTGGCTGACGTGCGCGGCTCCCGAGGGGGGGTGGTCCACGCGCGTGGCCCGAGGGAGCCAGCTGCCAGCGCGAGCGAGCGGGCGAGACTCGAGACGACCGAGCCCGTGCGACTCCCGGAGCGGCGCCCGTCCCGAAGCGCAAGGAAGGGGCGGGACCCGAGGGCGGTGGACACCGGCGAGGGGGGCCAGCGCGTCGGCGGAAGGAGAGGCCTCGGCGGAGAGGGGGGAGGGGCTGGACCCGGAGGGAGAGCACTGCGGCGGGAGAACGGATGGTGCGGACGAGGGCCGGCTAGGAAGGCGGAGGGGTCCAACGAGGCGGAGAGGAAGGGCCGACCGCCGTCGCGAGAGCACGCCCCAAGGGAGGGAGACGGATGAGGCCACGACCCGAGGGAGGGAGACGGAGGAGGCCCCGGAGAGCGCTAGGCCCGACGGTGGGGAGGAAGACGACCGTAAGGGCACCACAACGAGGAGGCGGGGGTGCCTGAGCCGTCGGAGGGGGAAGGGGTCCATTGGGGGGCCGCCGGAGAGGAAGATCCCAAAGCGAGGATGTACGCCGCCCACTGCACCGCGAGGGTGGGGCTGAGATCGCCGGAGGCAGGCCAGAGGGCCGCGGACTGGAGAGCGGCCTGCGGGGCGACCTGCTGGGCGGGGACCCAGTACCACCGCAAGGTGGATGGGTCCTGCCAGTAGGCCCCCGCCGACCCGGAGGAGGGAGAAGAGGAGGTGGGCTCGATGGGCAAAGGCGCCGGAGAGCAGATCTCTTCCGGGGGGAGGGAGACTCCGAGGGGAAAGCCGCTGACGAAGGAGCGAGCGCCGGGAGGGGGGCCTCAGCCACGGCGGGGGGAGGCGCGGAGAGGGAGCCCACGGCCGAGGCGGGAAGGAGCGTGGTGGGGGGGATGACCGGGAGAGTGGCTGCAGCCGGGGAGGCGCGCGCCTGGGGAGGGGGATCCGGAGGAGGTGGACCAGACGGGGCGGAGAGTGGAGCCGGAGGGGGAGGAAGGATCGAGGCGGAACCTGCCGGAAGATCGGAGGGTTGCCTCGCCGAGGGGGGGCGGGGGGAGGAACCTCGACCGGGGCGGCCGCTGGCAGTGACCCAGAGAGACGCTGCGGAGAGGGGGGACGGAGGGGGGAGCCGCGGGCGGGAGGGGGAGCGGCGCACCGGCCGAAACGGCGGCTGGAGGAGACGAGGAGCCAGGGGGAGGCTGCACTGCGCGTATGGCGGCGAGGAAGCCCGGCGGGGGGCCAAGGATGGAGGGGGCCAGGGGAGCTACCTGGCGCCGAGCTCGGCGACGCCGACGACGCCCATGGCTGCGGCGAGGCCGGGAGAGGAAGGAGGCGGGCCTACCGCAAGTCGGACAGACACAGGACGCAGGGGGGCTCCGCTGGAGGGGCGGCCGGGGGGGGGCCCTGGCCGTCCGAGGGGAATGGGGAGGCCGAGGGAGGGGACCTCGCGGCGGCGGAAGAATCGCCAGGGAGCGGCCGGCCTCCGGCCGGAGTAATGGTTGGGATAAAAGAGGAGAGGGAGGGCTCCTTCCTCAGGAAGCCACAACCAAGCCATTTTCATCTATATATATATATATATATATATATATATATATATATATATATATATATATATATTGAAAACAAGATTAGTATTATAAACAGTAAAGACAAACAACAAAGTTTAGCAAGTAATGTAGAATTGGACAAAAGAAAAAAAAACTTTTGTTTTCCTCTTTTTTTTCAAATGTTAAAAAAAAACCTTGCCAAGTCACTTTCACACCCAGAAAATAACTGAAGAATTGAAATGTTATGCAAATGGACAGATAATGAAAACTTGGAATATTGCAAAACCTGAATCATGAAATTTTCTTCCGAAACTTAAAGTCCATCCATATTTACAGTTCTTCTCAAAGATATTTCTTTTCCGACGCTCAAGACAATTTTTTTTGTTGCAAATGAACAAGATGTCAAGAAATGTTCATATGTAAAACCGTCATTTTATATGGATTTTTTTTTCATGAAATAAAATTATATGTTGCAAATTTTGTTCCTTCGGTCAATTCAATTCATAACTACTGGAAATTCAAAGCCGAACCGAAATGAACTATAAAGAAAATGGAACTGACTGATAAGCTATTAGGCTAATTTTATCTTTACTATTATATATATATATTTGTTATATACCTAACAGCCAAATATTCTATGAACATTAAGTCATTGGTGTATGCTGGAATAAAGACCCAGAAGTCCAGAAGGATAAAAAATTCCAACTTTAAGACCTATGAAATCTTTCAAAAAAAAACTACACAATGCATCCAATCTATAGAAAAGTATAAAATTTCTGTAGGCCTCTTAAAAAAAATTACCTTTCTTACCGTACGGTGGAAGGAGGTAAAAAAAAAAACCAACGGTACGTCTGGTCTCCGGCGTTGCACGAGCAAAGTGCTGATAACGTGTTTTGGGATCTATTAGCTCAACACCCGGAAAATGAGATGAATAGGTATGGAGCTCCCTCTCTTGTTAGATAAACTAATTTTATATATCTCCATATATCTCTACAAGCCATCCCAACCTCTCTTTATATAGGAAGAAAGAGGTTGGGAGTTACAAAGTAAAAAGTCACTTGGAAGTTACAAAGTGAAGAGTCACCATGACGAGTTACAACAGATACGAAGATATGTAAAATTAACATTATTGTTCACCATTATCATTAAAAAAAAAAAAAATCAGAGGTTAGCACAGTCTTCCTTGGCAAAGTAAACTCGTCCCTCCCTGATATCAAACACCATATGGATGTTTCCCAGTGGTATCGCCCCCACCATCGTTATCTTCTCCGACCGCCTCATCAGAAGGCAGAACTGAGGTCTCTCCCGAAAGGCGTAGAAAATCTGATCGCCGCTCAGCGCCATCGTCGCCCCCTCGAAGTGCAGCTCGATCGACGGGAACGCGACGTCGAGATTCGCGGGCCTGCTGTAGCACAGCTCGAACCCTCCCTGGTCCGCGGGCAGCTGCACGAGCCCGTCGAACCTGCTGAAGTAGCGCTTCAGTGAGCTCGTTATCGCGTCGAAGGCCGGCGAGACCATGTTCATGATCGGAGCTCCCGTGTCGATCATGCAGCCCCCGTACGGGCCCCGGGGAGCGAAGGTACCCCCCGGGAGGTCGAGGCGCTCCCCGTCGACGCTGATGTCCTCCAGCGTGACGTAGTGCCACGAAGAGCCGGCGCGTCTCGACAGCCCGGTTGTTTGGTACCGGCCGTCCGTGGCGGCGTCGTCGCCGAACCTCAGGAAGCTGTTGATCCCCCGGGCGGACATAGGGACCAGACAGAAGGAGAAGCGGCCGCGGACGCGGTCCCGTACCTGCATGATGAACGAGACGTCGCCGTAGCCCATCCCGAAGAGCCCGGTCGCCAGTCTCCGACTGCCGAAGAAGTTGGCGCTGTTGTCGTCGGAGGCTCCGAAGACCAACGGGATAGTCTCGACGCCGGGATTGTCCCTCGACGCGAAGGAGAATTCTTCAGTTCCGAGGATGCCTCTCGTGTAGAACATGCCGGAGTTATACCTTATCAATTTAAATTTCAAACATTTTTGCGCTTTCGTAAGTGGGACCGGACTGTCATTGATTCGGTGTCCCAATATTGTCCACCCTTTATGACATATGGGTTCCAATGAAGAACACCAACAACTAGACCCACATGTCATAGTGAAAGGACAAGATTGGGATACCGAATCAGGACAACTGATCCAAAGTAAATATATAGGCAAATGTTAAAGGTCATCCATTCTTTACTAAGAGCAACCATCCTAGTAAGGTCAACCATGGCTTACTATTATTTTTACTAAGAGCAACCTAAATTGAACAAGTTTACTAAGGGCCACCCAAAAATCCTCTCCCTTTCCTCCCGTTCGTTCCCCCCAAAACCCCCCTCATCTCTCTCTCTCTCCGCTCGTCCCCCCTCCCTCCCCGCCGTTCGTACCCCTCCAGCCGACAGCCCCCCTCCCCCGTTCGTACCCCTTCTCTCCCCCTCACCTCCCTCTCTCCGTTTCTGTCAATCGAGTACTGCAGGCAAGCACCGCAGTTCTGTCTTCACTTTGGACTGCAGGCAAGTCCTACAGTCACTGTAAATTTTAAATTTTTTGGAAAAAAACTTCTGTCAATCGAGGACTGCAGACAAGCACTGCAGTCATGTCTTTACTTTGGACTGCAGGCAAGTCCTGCAGTCACTGTAGGTTGAAAGTTTTAAAAAAAATAGAGAAAATCTTCTGTCAATCGAGGACTGCAAGCAAGACTACAGTCATGTCTTTACTTTGGACTGCAGGCAAGTCTTCCTGCAGTCACTGTTACATTCTAACTTGGTGGCCCTTGGTGTTTTCAAAATGGCAAATTCGTAATTTTTTTAAAGTTTCAAGTTGATGGTCCTTAGTAAAAAAAGGGATTTGCCACTATATATTCAATGCAAGTGAAACAAGAAAGTACGTACGTCAAGTCATATTTGCATCCATGGTAGGGTTCCACGCATAATGGGTGCCCGCTCTCGAGCCCTCTGAAGGTGGGGGATTCGTTGGGCTTGTAATTAGGAACGTCGTGCGGGAAGCAGGACTTGCAAGGGTCGCTTTGGGTCCACACCAGGTCGCTGCCGGTGTCGAGCCCGAGAAGGAAGATCTTGCCTCCGATTTGGAGCTTGACCAAGTACAACAACTTTTCCTCCATCATAATGGGACGTATGTTGAGATCATGCGACGTGATGTTGGACCGGTCGAATGGCGGTCCGGAAAACCGAACCAGCCTTCGGAGCCTCTCGGTGTCGGTGATGTTCTCGGAAGAGTCTATGGAGTCGCGATGGATGAGCTCTAGACTGAAACCTCCTCCTTCGACTACTACGATGATGTGACGGAGATTGAGCAAGAAAATAAGGAAAATTATTATGGTGTAATTGAGTGAATCCATGGTGTTTACTTAACGAACTCATTTATCAAATAGGATTGGATTTATAGGGACCAAAAATGTGTAATGTTTTTTTTGCTAAAGTGCATGGATTAGGAATCCTAGCTATAAGTTGAACTTTGTTAGGACAAGATTTTTCCAAGAATAACAATCATCCAAATGAATGCATGGATAACAAAGTGAATCTACCAAAAAACTTTTTATACAGGTGACTCGGTGGGTGTAGCTTAGGACACATATTCAAGATTCTTAATTGAAGAGTTATTGAAAGGAGATATTTCGATGCAGGAAAGATATGGGAAGCGCAATTTAGGGGTGAGCATTCCGTTAATTCGGTTCAAACCGAACTGAATAACCGAAAATTAAATTGGACCAAAAATCAAATAAACAAAATCGAAATGGCCTATAACATAAAACCGAACCAAATTAATTCTCTTCGATTTTCGGTTTATTTAATTTTTCAGTTTATTTTGCTTTTTCGTGTGTGTGTGTGTGTATACTTTTTTCCATATATATATAAACCGAAGCAAATCTCTTATTCGGTTCGATTTTTTTTTCCAAAACCGAATAATGCTCACCCCTACCATTGAGTAGAGAACTTCCCAATTGCTAATAGGACCAGAAGGTCATGAATTAATTGCTTGCCAACAGGAGAGCTGTAAATACAGTAATGCTATAAAGACTGCTCAGCACAGTTTATTGTCTTTCTTTTTTCTTCCAAAAAGAAAAAAGATAAAAAAAAAAAAAAAAACGTCTGACAAGTCATGTGGCGAGAAGATGAATGAATTAAAGGCACTTGTCGATACAGAAGCCAATTCCCAGATATTGAATCGGACTTTTATTACAAATCAGTAACGAAATAAAATGCTTATGATGGTCTTTGTAGTAAGTATATTTTGAGTGTTCGTTCAGGCGACAGCAGCAGTTGCTCCTTGTCTCAGCTTCTGCATCCACCAAACAAGTAAATGGTTTGTAAGCCTAATATCTGTAGGGAGCTCAGCCAGGAAAAAGCCGAATACTTACGTTGGAAAGAAGTATCCATGAATCGAGTGTCTCGATCGCTCTTCCGGATTCGTGCGTCTCTTTAGCCAGTGCCACCCCTTCTGCCAAGGTGCTCGCTCGGCCGCTCGCCAACAAAGCAGCTGCTGCATTTAGGACCTGGTCGATCAAGGCCAGCGCACATCACCAGATGTGAATGACAGAGGCAAAGGTATTAGTACAATTCACAGACATGAGGCAGCAAACCGAGTAGTGCCCTGTTATTGTTGTCGCCGCTGTAAGCATATATACAAGTTTGAGTTGGTTTCTTCCTTGGCATGCTAGATCAGGCATTATAGCAAGGAAGGGAGGAGGAGTTGGAGGAGGAGGGGTGATCCATAGTTAAGGTATGTACTTTATGATTTCTTTGCTTCTAGGCCTTTGAACTTTATTTTAAAAGACGGAATCCAGAGTAGAAAATTTAGGGATCAGCATTTTGTTAGGCCAATAGGACATGTTACTGACCTAGAATGTTTTTTTTTTTCCAGTTTTTAATAATAACTTTTGTTTTTGATTTTTTGGTTTTTTTTTCAGTTTTCTTTTATCGTTTTATCGTTTTTTCTAAGAATAAATTGTGTTTTTTGGTATTTTTTCAGTTATTTCATCTTTTTCATTTTTGTTTGTTTGTTTCCAGTCTTTTTATCCTATTTTCATTTTTTTTTAGTTTTTTCTTTTATCATTTATCTTTTTTTTCCAGGAACATTTATATCTTCACCAAACATGGGAATACAATTTTTTAGGAGATTTAATTCCAGAAATTTGATTTCCGGAAATATAGAATTTCCGACTATAGTATTCCGGGTACCAAATGCCTCATAATAGTTTTTGATGGATGTGTAGAATGCATCAACTCCTTTTGTGTTTGTTCTGTACTATAATTACTGTCCTACAATGTATCTCATTATCTGGAGCTTAAAATAATACCTAACGGAGTTGTAGACAGTCTAATCTACTAAAAAATCAAAATTATTCTAATGTAACATTAATTGTTCTCCCTAAGTCTACCCAGGTTTGTACACATCAGGTTCAAATGGCAAGTTACTATGAAAAAATAACTTCTGGTACAAAGTTTAAAAGTCCTTCAAGCTACTATTTTCTAACTTATTTTTCCTTTTATTTTGTTAATTATAAAGATGGATGCAGCAAATTTAGGAAGCACATAGACAAACTGATGTAACAGGAAGACAGATGAACTTCAATGGAAACTAGATTTCCAGAGCTAGTTTGGTTTCCGTTTGAAATGGAACGTTTGTCATTTCCGTTGGAATTTCGGTCAAAACATCAAATGGAAATGCGTTTGGTTCCCGCATTTGCCATTTTCACCATTCAAAATTGGCCAAAAACGGTAAACAAGAATCGCTCATGAGAGCACTAGTTGGAGTTTTCCATTTCAAATGGGAACCAAACTAATCCTAAATATGCAAGGTCCATTCAATTGGTCATTTAGATATTAAACGAGTATGTATTTATCACATTATTCGTTCATTATAATCAGTACGAACACCAATCCTATTACAGTATCTTGACAAGAGCTAACCTTCTCGAATATTGCACTAATTCCAGTTAAATATAGCTAGGGCTGCAAATGCGAAGAGCAGCACAAGAGATCGACTCAATAAAAGCTCAACTATAGCGTTTGATTAGCAAGCCGATCTTGAATGTGGAAATAAGCTTGAATCCCTCAACAAGCAAACCTTGAACATGGGAAGCTCGGCTCTTGAGCATGTAAGCAAATTCAACTTGTGAAGCTCGATTATTCTCAAACATGGGAAGCTCGGATCTTGAGCATGTAAGCAAATTCAACTTGTGAAGCTTGACAAGTAATCGACTTGGTTGACATAAATAGTAGACAATCCACAAGGTTAAACAAGCGAACTCTGGTCCATGTTCACATGCCTCTCCTTGAGCCGAGACCCAAAATCCCAAGTCCACCAGAGGACCAGAGTCAGGCCTAAACCTTTTTCTTCCTCACTTGTCCTACTGTGAGTTCTCTCCCAAAATCCATCTCGCCAGGCATTGCCTACCACAGTGTCACTAACACGTCCATAAGACGGCCATCGGACGAGTGTGTGCCCGACTACCTCAACGGCACCACCAGATGCATGCCCACACTCACCCATGACAACGCACAAGGCGAGTGTGTCAGCGACTATCTCACTGGCACTAGCATGGTTGATCATGTACTTGACACTCGACTTTAGGTGGTTTCTCATAAGTTAGTAAGTTCCCATGAGATTGATATCGAGATGTATCCACCACGAGCTCCACTCAATAACTTCCAGATAGAAACAAGCCGAGCTTGAACATGCCAAGCTGGACTTGACTCAATTATTCCAAGTTTATCAAAGGTTTAGAATACAGAACTATGTTAAGTTTGGTTAGAAGAAAACGAACTTCAGAACCCATAACTCAGACTTTAACCAAACAAACTCAAGTTGTGTCAGGTTAATGTTTATGAATATTTAATGTATCCAGATATCCAGTAATATTTTTCCTCATCATATTTCGTTTCATGCCAGCACATTATGATTGTAAAATTATGAGCTATGTCAGTCATAAGGCTAAGATATTGTGATCCCCTTTACACCAAGAGTCGACTATATACTAAAACTACAGATTAATAACAAAAACTATTATTTCCAGTTATCAAAATTTTGTAACTTTTTAAATAACAAGAAGAGAGGTAACATCCTTAGATAGTATATAACTGAGACATGATAGGAAGACTTACAAAAGCATTTGCCATTGGCCCTTTTTCACCAGACAACACCCTCCTAAGAGCTCCAGCATTGAATTCAGGGCCTCCGCCCTTCAGGTCTTCTAGAGTGCAACGAGGAATACCAAACTCTACTGTAACACATATGTGCATGATTAGAAATACATTGCAACTTGCAAGTAACTTGAAAGTTGAAAGGTTCTATGAGAAATATACGCATACTTAATGGTGTAATGTACTTAACTAGAGTATCATTTGTTATTTTGAATAAACATTTAATATTTTGTTTGTTCACTCCCATCTTAAGTTATTAAGAGTTCCCACCACTTGCAAGAAAGTAGGACTCAAAAAGGCTCGGTTTGGGATTGATGTTGCTTTTCAAAAAGCAGAAGAAATAGCAGAAGACCCACATGCTTTCAAAAGCTACCTCATAATTGAACTATTCAAAAGTTCTTTTAGAAGCTGCTGTTAGCAAACAGCTTGTGGGACTGCTTTTGGAAAGGGGGAAAAAAACATTAGCAGCCCTGTTAAGCAATCATAAAACCATCCTACGAGGTTGGCACAACCATGTTGCATGAACAGAGCAATACATTTTGAAAAATATATATATCTAATTTATGGCTGTAAACACCCACACCCACACATATTTGTGTGTGTGTGTGTGTGTGTGTGCACTAATTCTGACACGTCCTCTGCTTCCTAAGCATACAAACAACAACCAAAAAGGTACTTACATGGATCATAATGGAACCTCTGGATCTTTGAAGGTGTAACGTCAAGGAAATATCCAGGTCCTGCAAGGATCAGAAAATAATTTAGCTGAAACTGCTAAAAAAGATAGTGCAGATGTTGACTTAAACGACAGGATTATATACACATAAGTGTCATGTGACCTTTATTTAACCTTAACCTTTTCAGCAAGTAAACTAATATTTTGCATAAATCGTGAGATATTGTGTGAATACTAATGGGGTTTTCATCAAAATATTTTTGAAACATCACATCTAACATAAACTACTCCTTATATATATCAACACGGTGAGAAATCAAATAGTTTTAAGGTGCAAATGAAATAACCTAACATAATATTATACCATAAGTTCTTTATACCATTTAGATAATGGAAATTATATATATATATATATATATATATATATATATATAGAGAGAGAGAGAGAGAGAGAGAGAGAGAGAGAGCAACAACAAAATCTTTATCCCAAAATGTTGGGGTTGGTTGTTTGAATCCTCTTCTTCCATTCGGTTACGTTAAGGTCTTATCTGTAACGCTAAGAAGATCTATATCATTCTTTGACACTTCAAGTCATGTTAGTCTAGGCCTATATCTAGTCCTAGGGGTTCCATTAACTAATATATTATCGCTCCTGGTTCCATTAACTAATATATTATCGCTCCTACTTAAGGGGGCATCTATGGGTCTATGTTGCACATGTCCAAATCACCCAAGTCAAATTTTCTCGTCTTGTCCTCAATTGGCGTCACCTCTAGCTTTCTATGGATACACTCATTTCTTATATTATTCTTAAATATATTGACACTCGTCCATCTTAATATTATATATATATATATATATATATATATATATATAGAGAGAGAGAGAGAGAGAGAGAGAGAGAGAGCAACAACAAAATCTTTATCCCAAAATGTTGGGGATGGTTGTTTGAATCCTCTTCTTCCATTCGGTTACGTTACGGTCTTATCTGTAACGCTAAGAAGATCCATATCATTCTTTGATACTTCAAATCATGTTAGTCTAGGCCTATATCTAGTCCTAGGGGTTCCATTAACTAATATATTATCGCTCCTACTTAAGGGGGCATCTATGGGTCTATGTTGCACATGTCCAAATCACCTAAGTCAAATTTTCTCGTCTTGTCCTCAATTGACGTCACCTCTAGCTTCCTATGGATACACTCATTTCTTATATTATTCTTAAATATATTGACACTCGTCCATCTTAATATTCTCGTTTCATCTACACTAACTTTCTGATCATGTTGTTTCTTAATTGTCCAACACTCTAATCCATAAAGCATGATATTGTAAAAAGTTCTTTTCAACTTCAGAGGTATCTTGCAATCACAAAATACTCCATAAGCACTCCAGTTCAACCAGCATATTAATTCTATGCATGACATCCTTCTCGTTCTCTCCATCGTGATGAACGATTGATCATAAATACCGAAAACTATCACTTTTAAGTATCTCTTGTCCGCCTATATGGAATTCCCCTTTTTTCTCTTTTGACTTTGGGTTAAAATTACATGTGACATACTAGGTTTATTCTACTAATTCTAAATCCCTTAGATTCCAAAGTCTATCTCCAGGCTTCTACTTTAGCATCTAATATATGAGGCATTAAGAGATCTACATGGCTGCCTAGGATCTAGTAGATTATATCCGAGGAATCCGCCTAAGATATAGGCATGAAGAGATGGCCACATGGCTGCATAGGCACATGCCTAGGCCCCTAAGCGGATGCCTGGCCAGAATATGTATATGTGGGGTTTCTGCTTGTGACAACTGGCAAGGCTAACTATAACTTGTACATTATGTAAACGCCAACAAGACAACTCCATGAAAGCTTGATGGATTTATATTAAATACAAGGATCATACCAAGCGGACTTATTTCATCTAAACCCTGAGAATGAACCACCAAAGCTCTTTTCATTCCAAATCGCTGCAGTGCTTCAGCCATTTTCATCACCTACAAAAACCATAATTATTAAGGGTCTTTTACCAGTCTTGAGAACATGTTACGAAACTCGTAAAAGTTTCAATAGATGATGTCGTTTCAATAGATGATGTCTATATGTCAGTTTGAATCATGCAACAAACAATACTTTTGCTATATAAAATTTCCATAAATTTTGAAAGTAAAATGATCACAATCAATCTAAAGACAACAAGTTAGTTTACCATGATTATACATTCTAGTTTGAATGTCATTTACTTTCCCCTCACTTCCTTAGCAACCCAAAGAGCCTAAAGATCAGAACTATTAGACTTGTTGGAGAACAAATGACTGGTGACTGCTGTTTCCAAGATACAGAGCCACCATGAAGATTTCATTATGATGAACTATTGAGTCACAAGACTCACAACACATCGTACTAGGATAACCTAAAATGACCATGAATCAGAAAAAGGGAGTTATTGAATTAGATGTTGGAAAGAGAATCATACCTTATGCTATACTCACAATATAATTTCATTCCCTCCATGGAGGCCCCTTCCTCATTATCAAACCTCAACAATCACAAAAACCGAAGAAAGATATGCTCGTGTTTGATTCAACATGGAGAGCAACTTCCATGTGGTTGTGGTCAATACAAGCAAGGATGTCTCTCACTAAGTTGGAGGACAGGAGACTTTGAGATAGTATTGATAAAGGAGTTTCATTAAAAAAAGAGTTTTAGATTGTTTCATTACAGTTCCATTAAGTTCAGTCTAAAAGGAAACACGACCAAAAAAGTTCAAAACTGACTTTGCCCAGTTATTCATGAACAGCACAAACCAAAAAACTATGGATAATGCATGTGTAAGGTGATGTTAAACAAAACAAAACAATATTATCAACCTATTTGTCATATTTTTACACAAAAATGTTATAAAGGAAACATGCAAGTATGATAGGTTATTTTAACTGCTAGCAAATAAACAAATGAATCAATGGCAGTGTGAGGCGGCCGCCTAGGCGTGAGATGGTCGCCCTCCACACCGCTTTTGCCGTAGGCTGCCGACAGCAGTTTGGCGGCATATGCGGGCGTCTATCTCGGAAAAAAGTTGCAGATTTTATACATAAAAACTGAAAGAAGAGAGAACGTCACAGTTTCTGGACTCCGACCACTCTTTATTCTAATTTATAATTAATGTCAGTTGGAAAAATCCAACTCCATATTCTGCACCAAAAATATTGTCAGTTGGAGAAATCCAACTCCATATTCTGCACCAAAAATATTGTCAGTCTAAATAAACTTGAAATCTTCAAAATTACAAAAAAACTAACTCCAACTTCTTGAGAAGTTTATTTAGTGTTTACATACATGCATGATGTCATACACACATAGGCAAGATGTATTAGGCGCCGCCTACACGGCCTAGGCGGTAGGTGGACCCTCTCTGCCGCGCACCCACCTACCTCCTTTTAGAACCTTGGTCAATGGCGATTACAATCCATCTGACGACCAATATCAAGGGATAAAGATGAAAGGTGAAGCTAAGGAGAAGAAAGAGAAGCCAGAAGACAAAGACAGCTGAACCAAATAGTCAAATGTAATAGAAATCTACAATATAAATATAATGTCCAACTACAAAGATTTACTGCCTTCAGTCCTTTGATTGAACAAGTTCCTCCTATTTGTTCTCCACAATAAGAGGTGGTGATGACTCCCTAGACCCTTGTTCTTTTTGCTCAGCAAGTGGTAAATTCTACTAAAATGGAACTTGATTTCCAAGAAGGAAAGCAAGAAGCAAGGAACTCCTAGAGTTGGTCCACTAAAAAAACACCAAGCTAAATTTTTTGCCCTACACTGTATTCCATGTTGCTACTGCACATCATTCTAGTCTAATTTACAAATATTACGAATAGGCCTCTAGACCTCAAGGACAGGTATATTTGCTTTCCACTCCTCATTCTTTCAGGTTCTTTTCTGGCCGCAAGGCCCACAACACCAAAATGCACTTGTAACTTATTTATCATTAAAGGAATTCTTATACTGAAGAAATCTTCATTTACCCCTGATACATGATGGTATCTGACATGCATATATCTGTTAAAAATATCAACTCCCAATACCTTTGACCCGAAATAATTCATTTAGCATATCAATATAGAGAAAGTGTATCAATTATCACAAGTAATTAGTGTCTTCTGAACAAGAAGGAAATAACTTACTAGATCTTCATTGTAGACTCCAACAACAGCAAAAGGAACTCTTGCAGGATTCAACATCGGACCTAGAATATTAAATACAGTCTTCACTTTTAGCTTCTTCCTCACAGGGCGGACAATTTTCATTGCTGGGTGGTAAGTTGAAGCCATCATGAAGCCAATGCCTACTTCCATGACACACTTTCTCACCTCCTTATTCCAGGAAAACAAGAAATTAGCACTGAAAATTAACATGACTTGAATAATTAATGAAATTTCACATTAAAGTGAACGAAATGAGAATATTAGGAGGCACATTTAGATTCCCTTCCTGCATTCACTTATAGATGCAGACAATGCCTTTATCGAAGTAGCATAAATCACACAGGCCACAGAAAAACCAGATATCAAATATGGATATGTTGTCCACAGTGTTCCACACAAATATAAATAGAACATATTTTAGCAAGAATTATTATGAGTTCGTAAAAACGGAACAATACCATTAGTTATACAGATATAATTTCAAAGCTGAACTACTATCCTGATTGTTAGAGAAGTACACTGTTATAACATTATGATCCATTTCCACTAGGCTCTCAAGGTCTACTATATGTTACAGGGTAGACTAGCTACTCTTACAACTCTGGGAGTTAAGAGCATAAACATAGAAACGATATAATGACACTATTCTTGACACTGACATAAAATGTTTTCTTAGATGAGTACAACAAGAGACTGACTTTACAAGTATGACAACTTGACGTATGAGCTTATGACACCAGTGGCATATGAAGAAGAAAAAAAAAAAATCTGTTTTCTAAAGAATGATGGAGATTCATTTTTGTGACGTCCTATGCGCTGATATAATTTTTGAGCATGACATGCATGATTCATGAGCCAGCATATAGAAAAAGGACAACTGGAATCGTCCAACTAATGTTACTGGCACTTGTAAACATGATCATGTATAGCATTACTTGAGAGAGGAGGCTTTTGTGTGACGCATATCATATGATATTTTAGTTGCATCTATATTACACTTTTGTCATATCAATAGACCACCAGGTCAAAACTCTCAAGCTCTCTCCGCGGTTCTAAAAATATACGCAAACATGCTCGTCTTCCTATAAATCTACATTTTGCTCCCCTTATTCTCCGTATCCACATTCTCCGTATCCACACAGTTTATTCTGTTCCCACAATCTATCCGTCCCTTCAATAAGACCAACACAAGACTCCAAAGCGCCTCTATATTCATCAACCATCCAACATGTATTTGCCACCAAAGTTTGCACAAGTTTGTGCAGGGTTTTAACTATTGTCCGAAAATTATGGCTTAATTGCACTTTGATATCCTGAACTATTTCCGTTTTTCAACTTGATACCTGAACTTTTTTTTCTTCAACTTGATACCCTGAAAAAATTCTACAGTACCCCCCCCCCCCTTTGCTGCTGCTGCCTCTCCCCCCTCCGGCACCCCCCCCCCCAACTCCCCCCCCCTTCCGGCCACCCGTCCCCTCCCTCTCCGGCGATGCCCCAGCCCCCCCCCCCTCCGGCGATGCTCCCCCCTCTCTCGACCGCCGGAGAGGGAGGGGGGAGCATCGCCGGAGAGGGAGGGAGGGAGGGGGGGGGGGGGGGGGGGGGGGGGGGGGGTTGCATGGAGAGAGAGAGGGGGGGAGCCAAGGGTAGTTTTTGTGTTTTAGGTATTAAGTTGAAAAACTAAAATAATTGACGATATCGAGTTGTTGAGTAAAAAAGTTTAGGATATTAAATTGAAAAACGGAAATAGTTGAGGGTATCAAAGTGCAATTAAGCCAAAAATTAAGTGTCCTCGTGCCCTATTCGTGTCCGTGCAGCATACGCCCTTGATACACAGAAATGGTACCTCAGGCCCCGACTCCAAATCGATCCCCAGCTCCTCCAGCACGTCGGCGCTCCCACACGCGGACGAGCTCGACCTGCTCCCGTGCTGCCAAAACCACACAAATCCAATCCAATCCATCAATCAATGGTACTTAGGGTTTAGGGGATTAGGGTTTTTTGAGGTGGACCTTGGCGACCCGGGCCCCGGCGGCGGCGGCGAGGATGGAGGCGCCGGTGGAGATGTTGACGGTGTTGGCCCCGTCGCCGCCGGTGCCGACGATGTCGACGGCGTCGTCGGAGAGGCCTTGGACGCGGAGGCAGCTGTCGAGCATGGCCCTGGCGAGGCCGACGATCTCCCGGAAGGTCTCGCCCTTGGCGCGGAGGAGGACGAGGAAGGCGCCGATGAGGGCCTCGTCGGCCCCGGCGAGCAGCAGGCGGAGCGCCGCCTCGGCGTCCTCCTCCGACAGATCCACCCGCTCGATCAACCGCTCGATCACCTGCCGCGTCCTCATAAATATATATATATAAGAGAGAGAGAGAGAGAGAGAGAGAGAGAGAGGGACCTCACCTCCTTTAATGAGAGGACTGTCGATTGATCATCGTCACGTGCGCCTACGATAGGAGCGGCATTTGCAACAAATCTCCTCCGCTGCTGCTGCTGCTGCGAGGAGCGCAGGGATCGGAAATCGCTCGCGCGAGGCGGCTGCAGCAGCGGCGCGAGCGCGGCGCCGCTTCGGCGGCTGCTGACGCAGCGGGAGGAGTGGGTGGACGAGAAAGCGACAGCAGCTGCAGAGGAGGAGGCAGCAACAGCCATTGGAAGAGAAACAAAGAAGATTGAGGGGATCACATCAATCAGAATCCGTCAATTCTTTATATTGGATGGATGGACGGAAGGAATGAGGATGAACGAACGGTGGAGTGCAAAATGTTTGTTTAAGGGTTTAGTTTATGGTTATTTAAACTAAACATCCCTATATTTTTTATTTATAAAAAAAGGCTACCTCTGATTTAAAAAAAAATTATACTAACCATCACTCCATGTAAAAAAATAAAATAAAACTAGGGGTAGTTATAGGGATGAGCATATAACGGTTGAAAACCGAAAATCGAATCGAACCGAACCGAAATATGACAAACGGTTCGGCTTTTCGGTTATCGGTTCGATTTTCGGTTTAAAAATTTAAATTTTTAAAATAACGGTTCGGTTTTCGGTTCTTGATCCGGATAACCGAACCGAACCGAAAACCGATTTAGATTTAATAATTTATCAAACTATCCTCAATCTACATATACTAATATTTTGTAACCCTTAGCCGATGGCACTCTCCTCTTATTCTCTGTCGGTACTTTTTTGAGCACTCTCTCTCTACCCTCAATCTATATATATACTGATATTTTTCACACTATGTAATATACAATTCATTAATACAATAATACCATATTTTAAAAATAAATTGTTATTTAAATAGGCATATATTGCTAAAAATTGAAGGTCCGACACATTGGTCCATGAAACCGAACCGACCGAAAATCGAACCGAATTAATTCGGTTCGGTTTTTATAAAAACGGTTCGGTTTTCGGTTTTGAGAAGTACGGTTTGCGGTTATTTCGGTTTTCATATATACGGTTCGGTTTAAACCGAACCGAACCGTTGCTCACCCCTAGGTAGTTAGTGTTATAAATTTTTATTTTTACCTTCAAGTAAGAGTACTGTCACTCCCCATTCCCGGAATACGTAAATTTTTGATTTTTCATGTATATGGTATCTGGCACCTGTATCTTTATTGTATTTATCCTGTATTTGTAACTGGCCATGGCATGGAACAGTATCTCGTCGCGGATTAGTGTGCCACCCCTTGTCCTTGTCTGGTTGTAGGCGTGGTTCACTGTTTCGATGATAGGATTTCTGAACCGTGTTGTGGTTAGGATTTTATTTAATTAATTTAATTAGTTGTATCACGTAACAATTAACATGTCATTAGTCACATGGTTAGAGCATGTTTAGGGCTTAGGGTTTTCTTAAGCCAACCCCTATATATATTGCATTTATTTAATATTTATCACGCATTTATTCCGTGTCTAATTTTTTTAATTTTATGCTAATTATTTTTCTGTAATTTGTTTCTGCCTTTACCTAGCTATTGGTTTATTTTGCTCATGTTGAACCAACTTGGTTTAACTTGGTTCAACATGATAAGCATGGATGGTCTAGATTGTGTAGGAAGGAATGGATGGTGGGAGATTAACATGACTTGCTATTTAAATCCCTCTTCTATTCTCTCTCCTCATAACTCTCATTTTCTTTCTTCCTCCACCAAAACCCTAGCTATTAGAGAGAGGCAAGTACATCTTGCACACCATGAGGGATTTCATGCATCCCCATTTATTTTTGGTCTATGTTGTTCATCTTCTCTTCCTCTACAAGTTTAGGTCTTGAAGTTCTTGATTTCCATGGATGGTTGGGTATAGATCTAAGTTTTAAGTTTTGGTTTTCATGGTTTTGGTCTTCATATGAATTTAGGGTTTTGATCTATCAAACATTGTTGATTTCGAAATTAAGTGGTTCCATGTTGTAGAGAATTTGATTCTACTAAAGTTTGGCTTTTGAAAAGTTAGATTTCGATTTATTTTGTGGAAGTTATGGCAAAAAGAATTTTGGTTCGTTCCTATATATTCATCTGCAGCACGCACAGCATGTCGCGGAAGGCGCACCGCATGTCGCAGAAGGCGCATGTCGTAGAAGGCGCATGTTGCAATGAAGCGCATGTCGCGGAAGGCGCACCGCATGTCGCATGAGGCGCATGTCGCAGAAGGCGCATGTCGCAGAAGGCGCATGTTGCAATGAGGCGCATGTCGCAGTAGGCGCATATCATATCGCGAATGAGCCGCATTAAGGCGCATGTCGCAGTAGGCGCATATCATGTCGCGAATGAGCCGCATTAAGGCGCATGTCGCAGTAGGCGCATATCATGTCGCGCATGAGCCGCATTGAGGCGCATGTCGCAGTAGGCGCATATCATGTCGCAGTTGAGCCGCATGAGGCGCATGTCGCGGTAGGCGTACATCATGTCGCAGTTGAGCCACATGAGGCGCATGTCGCGGTAGGCGTACATCATGTCGCAGTTGAGCCACATGAGGCGCATGTCGCGGTAGGCGCATATCATGTCGCAGTTGAGCCGCATGAGGCGCATGTCGCAGTAGGCGCATATCATGTCGCAGAATATGCCTATTTTGGTTGTTTCTGACTATCATATGTTCTATTTTGACTGAATTGTGGCTAGAATTTCTTCCAATTCCTAACATGAATTTGTAGATCTTTTCCTTGGCTTCAAGAATATGTTACCAACTATTTTGTACTAATTATGGACTCGACCATGTTTAATGCTAATTGACTTTCATGCCTTGTCACCATTAATAACGATGGTTATCTTGACTAAATTGATCATGCGTTCCTAGTTGGAACTAAGAGACTGGCTAGTCGTCTTATTGAAATGAATGAATGAGACACGTTCATGTAATAAACTATTGTACTCGATTAGCCGATCCCGAATATTGACATACAGGCACATGCAAGCTTCAATTTATTTATTTATTTATTTATTTATTTTTCTACAAAAGTAGCATGTGTACTTGATGGTCAAGGCATGATTACCCCGTGGTTAGATTTGATTGTTGCATTACGCTATGTAAAATCTACAACCTAGCCGCACTGGTATCGTTGTAGAGTTGCGCATATCGTACCATGTACGAAAGTACTCATTTGAATGATCATGATCCACGGCATGGGATTTCACTCAACGTAGGGACTATTAAGTTAAATAAAATAATGATGGCATGGAGAGAATGGATTCCCGAGTTCTTACATGGCAGCCCTCCCGGGACTAGTAGTGCCCGCCAGGCCGGCTGGTTCCCACAGATACTGTAAATCTGCCACACGGGCAGGGAACAGTACCTGCTTTTATTATTATTGTATATTGTATATATATGACGGGCGTCCTGCTAGGACTCGTCTAATTCATGCTTGGCGCACCTGATTGACTGGATAGACTAGCCTTGCTCGCACATAGTAAGAACTGAGGAATTCCTAATTGCATAATTCCAGGATAACTTGGGACTCACAATAGCAAGCCGTAGGATTTGATTGGCCGTACAAGATGATTTGTTTGTGTACTGTACCTACTCTGTTGTCTAACTGGGATGATCAGAATGTCAGGACATGACGGGCCAACTTCTGTCCTTGTTTGGTTGGGAGGTTGGTTCGAAGTGTCGTGATGTGATGTGAATCCTAGTAGCAAGCAGAGATCTATTATTATATTCTCTTATTACTGGTTTTAATTCCCTCATATCGTGCTTCCTTGTGGTACTTGCTATTAGAGGTCTAACCTCTCTGGTTTGCATGGCCAGATTTAGAGCCGGTTCTCGAGGATCCAGCTTACTTCCGCCTCCAAGATGGTCAACACTAGAGGGATGATCGCAGGAGGACTCGAGTGGGTCCCTTACTTCACCACTCGTTTTGTTATTTACTTTATACCGTAGCCGTTTGGCACCGACATGTTAGTCGGATTGTCTTGTACTTACTTTTGCATAATTGTAATTAAGTCAGACTGCAGCTGATAACAATTGTGTACACCTTGCTATATCATCTGGCTATGTTTTGTAAAGCCAGATCTCAAGAACATTTTGACTGAGCGTTTGGGACGCCTTACTGCTTATTCTTACATGTTCTCTATTTCTGTTTTCTTGTTCGAATGATTGAGACAATAGATGTGAAGTAACCATAGTGAGACTTTCATGTAGTATGCACCCCCTCGTCTTTAGACAGCATTGATCGTATTATACGGTATTCATCTACCCGTAATACGTAGCTGGCTGAGTCATTCTCCCGCTCTCCAGTATTCTGGTTCTGGGGCGTGACAAGTACCCGTGTAATAAACCAAAAAAGTAGGAATGGTCAGTGTAAATAATTTCAAAGTAGGAATACCCCGTGTAATAAATTAAAAACATAGAAATAGTAGTATAAATAATCCTATTTTTAATTGTGTGAGGGGAACGCGTTTCTGTTTGGATAATGACAATTTTTTTTTCTTCCTTTTTTTTTACCAGTACGTGCGGGCTCAGTTAAATCGTGTGTCTTTTCGCACATGATTTTTAGCCGATCGTCATGTCGCTTCGGACTCTTCGTGCGGATCTTGTCCACACTGACTTTTTCATCATCGCCGCACACGTACGTCTTTTTTTGCGCACTTCGCGCGCTCCAAGGCCTCACGGGACGATCGATGTCTTTCGACTCCGGTAACTCAACGCCTCGCTTCGCCCACGACGCTACCGGCGCCCCCGACGTCTTCATGCCGCCTACGACAGTCGAAGCCGCCCAACCACCCGCTCTATGCGTACGACGTCCTTACGGCGTCTTTCCGACGTCCTAAAGGTGCCGCACGACGGGCTGCGTGGTCGGCCGTCGTTTATACCCGTGGTAGAATGATGTCGGGCCTCGACCGTCCGCGCGGCGCCCCTAACCGTTGAGTTTTCATGCACGGGACGCCCATTCTGACCCACGCCAGCTCAGATCGTGGCCATTTTTCGTCAGTCCTCCGACATTATGGATGCCTCGCATCGCACATGCCAGGCTCATCATCGCCCGATAATGACACAATTGGTTCCAAACGTCTCTCTACTGTCATAATGCTGCTTGAAAACAACTTTTTTTAAATTGTCCAAGTATGTATATAATAATACAAATTTAAAATAAAATGAAAATTAACTATCGTGTATGTAACTCCTTAGTTAATAAAACAAAAATCTAAAATCCTTCTAGATATTGGACATATAATAAATCATAAAATATATTTAATATTTAAATAATATGTAAACTAAGTAAATAATATTATCTATCTAAACATGTATCATCCATCACTTGTATCTCATGTGAAAAATAGCACGACGGACATGATTCGAGTCCCCTAACCATACGGATGTGTAGATTTGTGTGGGTCATACAGACGTGTAGATTTGTGTAGGTTGTAACCAAAAAAAAAAAACTAAATACGTATTTAAAAGTTTAAAAATATAGCTACAAAAAATCTAATTAAAACATATTCAAATCATATTTAAAATATTTTAATATACTTAAATTTTTTATCTAATTTTTTATCAATATTTTTTTGTATGTGTATCACATCATTGAATATATATACGAAATATGAGTCATAGACTCGTACTCTTATGTGAGCCATTCCATGTGGCCTCCATATGGACCAATAAAAATATAGTAGCTTGAAAAAAAAAATTAAATAGGAAATAAAAGATCCCATAAAAGATTTGATAAATAATAACTTACCATATCTTTGCCTAGGAACTTACCAAATATGTTTGTCTAAAAAATTTAAATAGATAGAAATAAAAGATCCTATAATGTTAATGTTAATATTAATATTAATATTAATTTAAATTTAAATTTTAATGGTACATTTTTCACACACACACACACACACACACACACACACACACACACACACACACATATATATATATATATATATATATATATATATATATATATATATATATATATATAAGTAATTAGTTTTCGAAATCGTTCCCACCGGAATTCTAACTTTTGGCCACTCGGGCCGCATATAACCAACCATGTCATATATTCATATAAAAGGCACAAAATGTCGTAGCCTTTACAAGTATGTTCAAGAACAGATAATAAAAGGAGCGGGGAGGCAAGCTCCCGCTCGGAGGCTAAACACCTCAAACGAAACAACTACATCAGCTGTTCATGTAGTTCCAGAATCCCTCCCGGACGTGCTTGCAATGTCTGCTAACCTTGTGAATCTGTCTGTGGACCTCAAAAATCAGTTGAACAGAGTTGTACTGGTGCCCTTCGTATCTGTATTTGTTGCGGTTCTTCCAAATGATCCACATGATGGCAGCTACGAGGATCTGGTGGCCGTGGGAGGCTTTAACCGAGGTGACTAGAAGATCGTTGAAGCCTCCAACAGCCGGATCCGGGAGGCAAGAGGAAGAACCGTTGCCAACAAAAAATGTTGTTATGCCTTTATTAGCTAACAATCGTTGTTATCAGTCCATGTCACAATTTGTTCCTCGTTACAGTAGTTAACACTTAATGCGGATCGAAAGTTGGCAGATCATTTAAGTTGTATGTTTAAGTCTTAATAACGACGCACATCTAAACGACCTACTGTGTTAACAAATGAACTAACATGTAAAATGTCAATGGAAATAACAAAAAATTAACTTAATATTGCCAAGATAATCCCAATCAACAAGGACGGACCAGAAATTCGAACCTCCTTACACTGAATTAAAAATCTATTTTTAAAATTGTGGAACAATGAGCTGCCCTATGTATATTGGTTGGGTAGTTGGACTAGGCTAAGATAAGTAGGCTGATGTAATACAAAGAAGAAGAAAAAAATGGTTGGACTGGAAGCCAACTCAGCCGAAAGAGAGAAAGGGAAAGAGTTATTAGAAAGACCAAGCTTTAGTAGACACTTGCACATATTTTGAAGCCAGTAGGGTCTAAGGGCCTGTTTGGTTCTGATTTATAACTCATCTCCTGCGGCATCAGCATCGGCATCCGCATCGGCATCGGCATCGCCACGTCTTCCTCGACCTGACTTGACCGCAACCATAGCATGTTACTCCCGGAGCTTGACCAAAGATAGAGAAACTGATGCAATCGAGATTTGAGAGTCACACAAAAACTTTGCAGTGATCAAACTCAAGATCTACGATGATACAAAAAGTCAAATAGCCAGATTACAATATGAAGGAGGAAAATAGAGAAGAGAAGATCTCTCGTTCTTCCTTACAAACATGTTGCAATTGGGACAGAACGAGTTACAATAATCTAGAGAAAGATGAGATGAAAAAAAGTTGCTGGGGTATCAAAACACCGTTGCTCAAAGTAAGATTCGCCCCACACGAATTGCTTCCAGGAACCAGCAAGTTGAAGAACTTGTGGAACGCTCGAAGTCACCTCTGTTCTGACTCCTCGGATGGACTTGCAATGGCGGCAGCAGCTCCCTCTCTCTCTCTCTCTCTCTCTCTCTCTCTCTCTCTCTCTCTCTCTCTCTCTTTTCTGACTTATAAAATTCGTAGTCCTCTACAAAGGAGGCTAGAAGAGAGTATATATAGAGAAAGGGTGGAAACCCTAGCCGCCTCTTCAGTTATGGAAAGGTTGAATCAAATCCCACAAAGATAGCAACGAAATTAATTCAAATCCCACAAAAAGTGGATCTGAATTAATCGCATTGAATCAGTCTTTCCATAACTGACTTGTAGCCTGCACAGTCAGCGGAGCCCTCCATGCGGCAGCAGCAGCAGCAGCCTGGCCGTATGAGCCGCATGGCCTCATGGCCGCAAGTGCCGCATGAGGCCATATGAGCCGCATGAGACCGCATGAGACCGCATGAGGCCGCATGTGGCCGCATATGAGCCGCATGTCGCATAAGACCGCATGGCCGCATATAAGCCGCATGAGCCCATGAGCCCGAGCCCGAGCCCGAGCCTGAGCCCGAGTCCGAGTCCGAGTCCGAGTCGCTAAGCCCCTTTGGGGCTTAGCTCCAAATGGAATTAATCCAAGAGAATGACAAAAGCATTAATGCTTAATCCTTGGAGCCTTATTCTTACCTCCTAGTAAAATCACCCACATGATTTCCTCCTTAGGGTCACCACCCCATGTGCATCTCTCAACAACACAACCAAGTATATATGTTGAGATAACTCATGGTGCATTTCCGATGTGGGACTAAACTTTTACAAGGCATGTTGAAAGCAAGCTCTCTCCATGTAAAGAAAGCACCAACAATCCCCTACATATCACAACATATATATGTGTCCAGGGTTGAGCGTTCCCCACAGTAACTGTCCATTTTGCATTAAGATAGATGTCGCTGACGACTTGAATCTTCCCGCATGGGTTAAATAACAACTGAAAATTGCTGAGGAACCCAATTTCGGGGTTGGTTTTTATGAAAAACCCACCCGCATGATGGATTTTATGAAATGCCCAGAATTATATATTTCCACGTTAAGTATTCCAAGATTCCATTTAGATGCTATGTATTTACAAATTAATACCATAACTACCCCTCCGCACAAACTCAGATCTGGATTGCGATTCTCTTCTTCTTCTTCTTCACGAGAGATCTGAATTTCATTGCTCTCATCTTCAGCAGAGATCGCAAAGATCATTCGTAGTTCACCATGCTTTTTTTAGTCGAACTTCGATCATCGCTTATCTTCTTCTTCTTCTTCTTCTCCGACAATTAGGTCAATTATGGAGAGAAGATGTCACGCCCCAGAACCAGAATACTGGAGAGCGGGGGAATGACTCAGCCAACTACGTATTACGGGTAGATGAATACCGTATAATGCGATCAATGCTGTCTAACCAGACGAGGGGGTGCATACTACATATAAGTCTCACTATGGTCACTTCACATCTATTGTCTCAATCATTCAAATAAGAAACAGAAATAGAGAACATGTAAGATAAAGCAGTAAGGCGTCCCAAACGCTCAGTCAAAATGTTCTTGATATCTGGCTTTACAAAACATAGCCAGATGATGTAGCAAAGTATACACAATTGTTATCAGCTGCAGTCTGACTTAATTACAATTATGCAAAAGTAAGTGCAAGACAATCCGACTAACATGTCGGTGCCAAACGGCAAGTATAAAGTAAATAACAAAACGAGCGGGGAGGTAAGGAACCCACTCGAGTCCTCCTGCAATCATCCCTCTAGTATTGACCATCTTGGAGGTGGAAGTAAGCGGAGTCCTCGGGAACCGGCTCTAAATCTGGCCATACAAAACCAGAGAGGTTAGACCTCTAATAGCAAGTACCACAAGGGAGCACGATATGAGGAATTGAAACCAGTAATAAGAGAATATGATAAGTAGATCTCTGCTTGCCACTGGGATTCACATAACATCATGACACTTCGAACCAACCTCCCAACCAAACAAGGACAGAAGTTGGCCCGTCATGTCCTGACATTCTGATCATCTCAGTTAGGTAACAGAGTAGGTACAGTACACAAACAAATCATCTTGAACGGCCAGTCAAATCCTACGGCTTGCTATTGTGAGTTCCAAGTTATCCTGGAATAATACAATATAGATTCCTCAGTTCTTACTATGTGCGAGCAAGGCTAGTCTATCCAGTCAATCATGTGCGCCATGCATGAATTAGACGAGTCCTAGCAGGACGCCCGTCAATATACAATATACAATAATAATAAAAGCAGATACTGTTCCCTGCCCGTGTGGCAGATTTACAGTATCTGTGGGAACTAGCCGGCCCGTCGGGTACTACTCGTTCCAAGGGGGCTGCCATGTAAGAACTCGGGAATCCATTCTCTCCATGCAATCATTATTTTATTTAACTTAATAGTCCCTACGTTGAGTGAAATCCCATGCCGTGGGTCATGGTCATTCAAATGAGTACTTTCGTACGGAGTACGATATGCACAACTCTACAACGATACCTGTGCGGCTAGGTTGTAGGTTTTACATAGCGTGATGCAACAATCAAATCTAACCACGGAGTAATCATGCCTTGACCATAAAGTACACATGCTGTTTTCGTAAAATAGATAAATAACAATTTGAAGCCTGCATGTGCCTGTATGCCAATATTCGGGATCGGCTAATCGAGTACAATAGTTCATTACATGAACGTGTCTCATTCATTTCATTCAATAAGACGACCAGCCAGTCTCTTAGTTCCAACTAGGAACGCATGATCAATCAGTCAAGATACCCATTATTATCAATGGTATCAAGGCATGAAGGTCAATTAGTATTAAGCATGATCCAGTCCATAACTAGTATAAAATAGTGGGTAACATATTCTTGAAGCCAAGAAAAAGATCTACAAATTTTATGTTGGGAGTTGAAAGAAATTCTAGCCACAATTCAGTCGAAATAGAACATATGATAGTCAGAAACAACCAAAATAGGCATATGCGGCCTATTCTGCGACATGATATGCGCCTACCGCGACATGCGCCTCATGCGGCTCAACTGCGACATGATATGCGCCTACCGCGACATGCGCCTCATGCGGCTCAACTGCGACATGATATGCGCCTACCGCGACATGCGCCTCATGCGGCTCAACTGCGACATGATATGCGCCTACCGCGACATGCGCCTACCGCGACATGCGCCTCATGCGGCTCAACTGCGACATGATATGCGCCTACCGCGACATGCGCCTCATGCGGCTCAACTGCGACATGATATGCGCCTACCGCGACATACGCCTTATGCGGCTCAACTGCGACATGATATGCGCCTACCGCGACATGCGCCTCATGCGGCTTAACTGCGACATGATATGCGCCTACCGCGACATGCGCCTCATGCGGCTCAACTGCGACATGATATGCGCCTACCGCGACATGCGCCAACAGCGACATCATATTCGTCAACTGCGACATGCGTCAACAGAGACATCATATGCGCCAACTGCGACATGCGCCAACAGCGACATCATATTCGTCAACTGCGACATGCGTCAACAGAGACATCATATGCGCCAACTGCGACATGATATGGGGCTACCGCAACATGCGCTTTATTGCAACATGCGCCTACTGCGACATGCGCCTTCTGCGACATGCTGTTCATGCTGCAGATGAACATAGGAACGAACCAAAATACTTCTTGCCATAACTTCCACAAAATAAATCGAAATCTAACTTTTCAAAAGCCAAACTTTAGTAGAATTAAATTCTCTACAACATGGAACCACTTAATTTCGAAAACAACAATGTTTGATAGATCAAAACCCTAAATTTCATATGAAAACCAAAACTATGAAAACCAAAACTTAAAACTTAGATCTACACCCAACCATCCATGGAAAACAAAAAATTCAAGACCTAAACTTGTAGAGGAAGAGAAGATGAACAACATAAACTAAAAATAAATGGGAATGCATGAAATCCCTCATGGTGTGCAAGATGTACTTGCCTCTCCAAATGGGTTAGGGTTTGGTGGAGGAGTAAATGTGAATGAATGAAGAGAGAGAGTGGAAGAAGAACTTTTATATCAAGGTCAAGTGGATCTCCACCATTCATTCTCTCCACCAAATCCAAGCCATCCATTCCTTTCCATGTTGAACCAAACCGAACCAAGTTGGTTTCCTATGAACCGAAATGAACCAAGAGCCAAGAAAAAGCAGAAAATAAAATACAAAAAAATTAATAAGCGCAAAATTAAAAAATTTAAATACAGAATAAATGCATGATAAATATTAAATAAATACACATGAGTTGCACATGTATAAAATACGTATTCTGGGAACGGGGAGTGACATCTCTACCCACCTTGAAAAAATTCCGTCCTCGGAATTTCAAATCCAAAGCAGGTAGAAATATCGGAGCTAACTGATACAAGCAATTCTAGCGATCAAGCAATTCTAGTGAGCAAGCAATCGTTGCTACCCTATCAAAAGCAAGTACTATATATGTAAATCCATCAATCTACGATATCAAGCAATTCTACCCATAAGGTGATAAAGCATGAGAAATCAAGTCAATCAAGGTATACAGAAAGAGATATACCTTGTGAGTCAAACAGGTGTGGATACCGTGATCGGATATCATCCTCACGTTCCCACGTTGACTCCCCCAAGGAGTGATGACCCCAAGGAACACGGACAAGACTAATTGTTCGGTTCTTGAGTATCTTCTCTCTTCGGTCCAAAATAGACACAGGCTGTTCCTCGTAAGACAGGTTGGTACCAACAACCAGCTCAGAATGATCGAGGACATGGCTTGGGTCCGATACATACCTACGTAGTTGAGATACATGAAACACGTCATGCACCTCTCGTAACGAAGGTGGGAGTAATAAACGATAAGCAACATCGCCTATCCGATCAAGGATAACGAATGGGCCCACGTACCGCGGACTCAATTTCCCGCGAACGCCAAATCTAATGACCCCACGAGTAGGTGAGATCCGCAAGAATACGTGGTCCCCAACAGAGAACTCTAACGGCCTACGATGCTGGTCCGCCCAATGACGATGCCGATCCTGCGCAACTCGAAGTCGCTCTCTAATTCCTTTAACTACTTCAACCGTCTGAATAATCATTTCCGGGCCTAGCATCTTCCTCTCCCCGATATCATCCCATGCAAGCGGTGACCTGCACTTCTTACCATATAGTGCTTCAAACGGCGCCATCTGGATACTGGCTTGATAACTATTGTTGTAAGAAAACTCAACTAAGTGCAGGTGGCTCTCCCAAGATCCTCCAAAATCTAGGGTGCAAGCTCGCAACATATCTTCTAGGGTCTGAATTGTTCTTTCTGATTGCCCGTCCGTCTGGGGATGGTAAGCCGTGCTAAATCTTAACTTGGTACCCAGACTATGATGTAAGCTCTTCCAGAAATGTGATGTGAAACGAGTATCTCTATCTGACACAATGCTGATGGGGACTCCATGCTGTCTGACTATCTGCTGTATATACAACTCTGCCAACCTTTCTGTAGATTGCCCTACTCTGAAAGGAAGAAAGTGTGCTACCTTTGTAAGCCGGTCCACTATCACCCAAATAGCATCTTTACCACTTGGCGATCTCGGTAAACCGGTCACAAAGTCCATTGTAATATGCTCCCACTTCCATTCTGGAATAGGAAGCGGTTGCAATAGCCCAGCTGGCCTCTGCTGTTCTGCCTTCACTTGCTGACATACCAAGCAACGGGAAACAAATCTAGCTATCTCTCTCTTCATCCCGTTCCACCAGAAGTGCTGCTTGATATCTTGGTACATCTTGGTCCCTCCAGGGTGTATAGAATATTGAGAACTGTGAGCTTCTGTCATAACCTCCTGTCTGATATCTCCACTAGGCACACATAGGCGTGATCCAAACCTAAGCGTACCATCTTCATAAATTTTCATCTCCTTCCTGAGTCCTGACTCACATTCTGCCCTAAGCTTCTGTATCCTTGGGTCCTGTGCCTGGGCTGCCTTGATCCTGTCTACCAAGTCGGATTGAACTTGCAGGCTTGTTAGAACTCCTACATCACTAGGAAGTATAACTTCGATGCCCATCTCCCGAAGGTCTTCTAAGATATGCTTCTGCGTTGTTAACATAAATGTGCCGCCTCTCCTGCTGAGAGCGTCTGCTACCACATTAGCCTTGCCTGGATGATACTGAAGCTCCACATCATAATCCTTGATCAACTCCAACCATATTCTCTGTCTCATGTTCAGATCCTTCTGAGTAAAGATGTACTTCAAACTTTTATGGTCCGTGTACATGTCTACTCGATCACCATATAAGTAATGCCTCCATAGCTTCAGAGCAAATACTACTGCCGCTAACTCCAAATCATGAGTTGGGTAATTCTTCTCGTGGTCTCGAAGCTGCCTAGATGCATATGCTATCATCTTCCCATATTGCATAAGGACACATCCAAGTCCTTTACCTAACGCATCGCAATATACTGTAAAACCTCCGGGTCCAACTGGCAATGTAAGAATGGGCACTGATATCAACTTCTGCTTCAAAGTCTCGAATGATGCCTGACATTCTGCCGACCAAACGAATGGTACATCCTTCCGTGTCAAGCGTGTCATGGGTGCTGAAAGCCTCGCAAAGTCTGATACGAACCTTCTGTAATATCCTGCCAATCCCAAGAAACTCCGCACATCTGCTACGGTCTTGGGTACTGGCCAACTCTCTACTGCTTCTACCTTCTTGGGATCTACTGCTACTCCAGCTCCTGATATGATATGACCCAAAAATGAAATGTGATCCGACCAAAACTCACACTTGCTGAGCTTGGCATACAACTGGTTCTCTCTCAGAACCTGCAACACTTTCCTGAGGTGGTCTTCATGCTCCTCTTCACTAGCAGAGTATACAAGAATGTCGTCGAGAAATACAACGACAAACTGATCTAAGTATGGCATAAAGATGCAGTTCATCAAATCCATAAATATTGCTGGAGCATTGGTCAAACCAAACGGCATTACTAAGAATTCATAATGCCCATACTTCGACCTGAATGCTGTCTTGGGAATATCCTCCTTCCGAACCCTCACTTGGTGATACCCTGAACGAAGATCTATCTTGGAGAAAACTCTGGCCCTGCTCAACTGATCAAATAAGTCGTCGATCCTGGGTAGTGGATACTTGTTCTTCACTGTCGCTGCGTTAAGCTTCCTGTAGTCAATGCATAATCTGGATGACCCATCCTTCTTCCCCACAAGTACTACTGGTGCTGCCCACGGTGATACGCTAGCTTGGATGAACTTCTTCTCCTTCAATTCCTCTATGTGCTGATATACCTTGGCCTGCTCTGAATTCGCCATTCTGTAAACCCGATCTGATATGGGTTTAGTTCCAGGTGCCAATTCTATACTGAACTCAATATCTCTGACTGGTGGTAGACCTGGAAGTTCTTCAGGAAATACGTCTAAAAATTCTTCAACTACCTTCGGAACTTGAACTTCTTCTATTGCCGTCACTACTCCCTGCTCTTGTTGAGTTGCTTCTGATCTGACTAAGGTGAATCGCTTCATGCCTGGGATATCAAAAGATACACTCCCTTTACGACAATCTATTGTCGCATGACTGTCTTTCAGCCAGTCCATGCCTAAGATAACGTCGAAATTTCCAACAGGAAATTCTATCAACCGGGCGGGTAAGGAATGCCCGCAAACGACAACGCTACACGCTAGAATAACTCTACTAACTCCTACGAGCCCATTGCCAGTGAGTATATTCAACCTCCCTGGCAATGCCTCGAACTCCATTCCTAGCCGTGTCGCAAATTGTGCAGATATAAATGAGTGTGATGCTCCTGAATCAAACAATGCTACTGCGGGATATGAGGCGACGAAAATGTTACCTGCCACAACATCTTCCGATGCCAATGCCTCCTCCAAGGATAAAGTGAATGCTTGTCCTCTACCTCCTTGCTGGTTTCCATGCTGCGGCCTAGCCTGATGCTGCTGCTGGCCCCTTCCTTGATGATGCTGGGGTGGTCTATGCTGGTGTTACTGCATCGGCGGTCCCTGCTGCCGAAACATCTGAGCCTGTGACATTAACGGACGCTGTGCCAACGGCCTTACTGCCACCGCTGGTCCTCGATACTGGCCTGCCCCTGGTGCTGGCAGAGCAGGAAACTGCTGCCCTGGTCCTCCTGACCTCGAATTCATGGGACATGTGGTAACCCGATGGTCTGGATTTCCACATATCAGACACAGTCCGTTCAATGTCCGACACACATCTCTAGTATGTCCCATCTTCCCACAATAAGTACAGCCCGCTGGGGGTTGCTGGTTCTTCCTTGGTTGTTGTTGCTGCTGCCTGGGTGGTGGTGCTGGCCCTCGTATCGCCACATCGTGGATACGAATGCCAGGAGATGGTGCTGTTGTTCGGGGCGCTGCTCTCCCTCCTCCTTTAATCTGACTGTGGGACCTCTTCTGACCTCCAGTCCTAGTTGCAAGCCTCTGAATGGTGAGCTCATGCCTTCGAGTTGCTGTCAATACTTCGTCAAAAGTCTGGTAGTCGTGCCCCTCTATCAATTGTAAAAGTTCGAGATGAAACCCTTGCTGAAACCTCATGGCCCTATGGCGCTCTGTTGCTACCATCTCTGGGGCGAATCTACTCAATCTGCAGAACTCCGCTGCATAAGCATCTACAGTCTTGCCAGCCTGCTTGAGGCTGATAAACTTCTGTTATAGCTCAAACTGCGCCACAACTCTATAGTACTTCGTCTTGAATCTTGCTGTAAAGTCGTCCCAAGCCACAGGACGTCTGATACCTACTTCCTCTGATTCCCACCAATCACGTGCGAGATCCTGAAGTAACAACTTCACTAGATCCATACGTTCTTCTGCCGGTACCTTAGTGGCTATCAGAATAGCCTCAATGTCCTTAAGCCATGCATCTGCTGAAATAGCATCCTCCGTGCCTTCGAAACGGCGGGGGTTGTACTTGCAAAACCGGGCTGACGCTCCTGAATCTGTCCTTGCCCCCTTTCCAAAGCTGTCTGCAATCCTTGGTTGAGCAACACATTCTGCTCTTGTAGCTGAGTGTGCATGCGCTGCTGGGCCAACATCTGATGTTGTTGAGCAGCCATCATTCCTCTCATGATCTCCAGAAGGACTGGTGTATCCACTTCCACAGGGGTAGGTGGAACTATGGGTGGGTTTGGAACTTCCGGATACTGTGGTTCTACTATCACTTCTTCCTGGATAGTCTCCTGAGGTGAGACTGGCCCTTGCTGCAGACCAAGCTGGTCATGTTGCTCATGTTGCTCTTGTTGTTGCTGCCCAGCTCTGACCGCTGCGGACGAAGTGCCCCTAAGAAAAGGGACAAGAGAATAATCAAACGACCGGACATAAAGGATCAATGAAGTCAAAGGATACCGGAATATCAAACAAGAGTTGAGAATAACAAATCAGGAGATCAAGGGGAAACATGTGTGATTGAGACATCCTATAAATCAAAATACCCCACAAGTCTGAAATCAGACCTGCATGGGCCACCACTAAAACCTTGTCACGTCCCAGAACCAGAATACTGGAGAACGGGGGAATGACTCAGCCAGCTACGTATTACGGATAGATGAATACCGTATAATGCGATCAATGCTGTCTAACCAGATGAGGGGGTGCATACTACATATAAGTCTCACTATGGTCACTTCACATCTATTGTCTCAATCATTCAAATAAGAAACAGAAATAGAGAACATGTAAGATAAAACAGTAAGGCGTCCCAAACGCTCAGTCAAAATGTTCTTGATATCTGGCTTTACAAAACATAGCCAGATGATGTAGCAAAGTATACACAATTGTTATCAGCTGCAGTCTGACTTAATTACAATTATGCAAAAGTAAGTGCAAGACAATCCGACTAACATGTCGGTGCCAAACGGCAAGTATAAAGTAAATAACAAAACGAGCGGGGAGGTAAGGAACCCACTCGAGTCCTCCTGCAATCATCCCTCTAGTATTGACCATCTTGGAGGTGGAAGTAAGCGGAGTCCTCGGGAACCGGCTCTAAATCTGGCCATGCAAAACCAGAGAGGTTAGACCTCTAATAGCAAGTACCACAAGGGAGCACGATATGAGGAATTGAAACCAGTAATAAGAGAATATGATAAGTAGATCTCTGCTTGCCACTGGGATTCACATAACATCATGACACTTCGAACCAACCTCCCAACCAAACAAGGACAGAAGTTGGCCCGTCATGTCCTGACATTCTGATCATCTCAGTTAGGTAACAGAGTAGGTACAGTACACAAACAAATCATCTTGAACGGCCAGTCAAATCCTACGGCTTGCTATTGTGAGTTCCAAGTTATCCTGGAATAATGCAATATAGATTCCTCAGTTCTTACTATGTGCGAGCAAGGCTAGTCTATCCAGTCAATCATGTGCGCCATGCATGAATTAGACGAGTCCTAGCAGGACGCCCGTCAATATACAATATACAATAATAATAAAAGCAGATACTGTTCCCTGCCCGTGTGGCAGATTTACAGTATCTGTGGGAACTAGCCGGCCCGTCGGGTACTACTCGTTCCAAGGGGGCTGCCATGTAAGAACTCGGGAATCCATTCTCTCCATGCAATTATTATTTTATTTAACTTAATAGTCCCTACGTTGAGTGAAATCCCATACCGTGGGTCATGGTCATTCAAATGAGTACTTTCGTACGGAGTACGATATGCACAACTCTACAACGATACCTGTGCGGCTAGGTTGTAGGTTTTACATAGCGTGATGCAACAATCAAATCTAACCACGGAGTAATCATGCCTTGACCATAAAGTACACATGCTGTTTTCGTAAAATAGATAAATAACAATTTGAAGCCTGCATGTGCCTGTATGCCAATATTCGGGATCGGCTAATCGAGTACAATAGTTCATTACATAAACGTGTCTCATTCATTTCATTCAATAAGACGACCAGCCAGTCTCTTAGTTCCAACTAGGAACGCATGATCAATCAGTCAAGATACCCATTATTATCAATAGTATCAAGGCATGAAGGTCAATTAGTATTAAGCATGATCCAGTCCATAACTAGTATAAAATAGTTGGTAACATATTCTTGAAGCCAAGAAAAAGATCTACAAATTTTATGTTGGGAGTTGAAAGAAATTCTAGCCACAATTCAGTCGAAATAGAACATATGATAGTCAGAAACAACCAAAATAGGCATATGCGGCCTATTCTGCGACATGATATGCGCCTACCGCGACATGCGCCTCATGCAGCTCAACTGCGACATGATATGCGCCTACCGCGACATGCGCCTCATGCGGCTCAACTGCGACATGATATGCGCCTACCGCGACATGCGCCTCATGCGGCTCAACTGCGACATGATATGCGCCTACCGCGACATGCGCCTCATGCGGCTCAACTGCGACATGATATGCGCCTACCGCGACATGCGCCTCATGCGGCTCAACTGCGACATGATATGCGCCTACCACGACATGCGCCTCATGCGGCTCAACTGCGACATGATATGCGCCTACCGCGACATGCGCCTCATGCGGCTCAACTGCGACATGATATGCGCCTACCGCGACATGCGCCAACAGCGACATCATATTCGTCAACTGCGACATGCGTCAACAGAGACATCATATGCGCCAACTGCGACATGCGCCAACAGCGACATCATATTCGTCAACTGCGACATGCGTCAACAGAGACATCATATGCGCCAACTGCGACATGATATGGGGCTACCGCGACATGCGCTTTATTGCAACATGCGCCTACTGCGACATGCGCCTTCTGCGACATGCTGTTCATGCTGCAGATGAACATAGGAACGAACCAAAATACTTCTTGCCATAACTTCCACAAAATAAATCGAAATCTAACTTTTCAAAAGCCAAACTTTAGTAGAATTAAATTCTCTACAACATGGAACCACTTAATTTCGAAAACAACAATGTTTGATAGATCAAAACCCTAAATTTCATATGAAAACCAAAACTATGAAAACCAAAACTTAAAACTTAGATCTACACCCAACCATCCATGGAAAACAAAAACTTCAAGACCTAAACTTGTAGAGGAAGAGAAGATGAACAACATAAACTAAAAATAAATGGGAATGCATGAAATCCCTCATGGTGTGCAAGATGTACTTGCCTTTCCAAATGGGTTAGGGTTTGGTGGAGGAGTAAATGTGAATGAATGAAGAGAGAGAGTGGAAGAAGAACTTTTATATCAAGGTCAAGTGGATCTCCACCATTCATTCTCTCCACCAAATCCAAGCCATCCATTCCTTTCCATGTTGAACCAAACCGAACCAAGTTGGTTTTCTATGAACCGAAATGAACCAAGAGCCAAAAAAAAGCAGAAAATAAAATACAGAAAAATTAATAAGCGCAAAATTAAAGAATTTAAATACAGAATAAATGCATGATAAATATTAAATAAATACACATGAGTTGCACATGTATAAAATACGTATTCTGGGAACGGAGAGTGACAGAAGATCTTCTTCTTTTCTATAAGAGTTAGCATCATTTTGAAAGAAGAACGAAAACTCTTGAATCTTTATTCATGTCAAATTTCTTTCCACAAAACAAAAAAATAAAAAATTAGGTTTCTGTCAACTGTTCTTCATCGATATCGCACGAAGAATAGTCATTCTCCTGCATTTTTAACAAGGAGAATGTCATTCTCCATGTTGAATGGCATTCTCCGTGTTTTTAACACGAAGAATGGCCATTCTCCTGTGTTTTAACATTTGAATGACCATTGACACGGAGAATGTCATTCTCTGTGTCATTTAGCATGGAGAATGGCCATTCTTCGTGTAATTTAGAAACGGAGAATGCCATTCTCCGTACTAAATTACACGGAGAATGGTCATTCTCCTACGTTTTAATACTGGGAATAACCATTCTCCGTGTAAATTAATACGGAGAATGTCATTCTCCGTTTTAATTAAGACGGAGAATGCCATTCTCCATTTTATTTAACACGGAGAATGACATTCTCCGTGTTAATTTACACGGAGAATGGCATTCTCCGTGTTTCTAACACGGAAAATGGCCGTTCTCCTGCGTTTTAACACTATAATGACCATTCTCAGTGCTAAATTACACGGAGAATGACCATTCTCCGTGCAAAATTACACGGAGAGACGTGTCACGACCCGCACCCTAGAGTTAGGGCACGAGAACGTAACAACGCCCAGTCTACGTCGCAGTGTCGGCGGTAGAACGCTGTCCTAGGTCTCAATGCATCTAACAGTATAAGACTAAATAGTTTATACTCCCCGAATGGGGGTGACATAGCATAATGTAAACTCAATCACATCTAAGGTAGAGCATAAAGGAAGATAGATAAAACATGAAATCGAAAAGAGATACAACAGATAGAAGTCTAAGTGTCTAAGATACAAACTCAGAATACATCTCAAAACCCAAATACAGTAATCCATAAATACAACTCAAGATGACTGGAAATAAACTATAAGCAAAAACCCTAGCTATCTATGCAACCTCTACTGTTTCCTCTAGGCTAGCAGGCAACCTCCAGGCTATCTGTAAAATTTATCAACAGGTCCAGTCAGGACTGGAGCGAGCACAAAACATCTCACGCAGTTCATAACGAGTTAGGAAATATAAAGCATGCAATAGAGTAAAGTACATAAAACGCTGAAAGAAGAAGATATATAAAAAACAGTAGAGATTTGATAACAGAAAATATCTAAATATGATAAGTAAGACTGTAAGGAACATGTGATTTAGAGCACAATATGGTTATGTAAACGGGTTAGGTTATACAATAAAATGGGACTCCTTTGTACGTGGGTGTACAATGGACATATACAATTTCTTATACAATACGATTGATCACATAACCATTTCTACTCCCCCTCTGCAATCAATACACAAGGATCCAATTCAGTTACGTTACCTTATACAATGACTTGTACAATGGCTTGTACAATGGCTTATATAATGACTTGTACAATGGCTTGTACAATGGCTTGTACAATGGCTCAATGTGATACTGAGAGTACAATATGCACAATGAGTGTACAATGATAAGGGTATTCAATAAATACAACATGTAAGTGAAACGTACATCATAATATGTACTTAGTGAATACAAGGAGATAACATCTCAGAAGAAGATCCATATAGTACCAATCCGTGATAATGAATCGTGTCAGCATCAAGTACAGTAATCTAGAGCAAGAATGTAAATCCATACAAGTATGAAACGGTCAGAGAATGTACTCGCCTGATAGTCTGAGTGTCTGAAGAGAATATACTGTCCGAGGAGTGATGTCTGTCTCCTATAGAACAGTACAAGTCACTATGAGTCCAAAATGATAATAAGATGCATTACAATACATTCTGAATGAATCTAGGTCAATCTAGGTCAAATCTAAGTCAAACCTAAGTCACACCAAGCTAAACTAGGTCATACTAGGTCATACTGGGTCATACTAGGACAACCAAGGTCAAACAAGGTCATAGAAAATCAATCCAAGTCAAACTAGGTCAATTGGGGTCAAAGGTTGACTTACAGTTGACTTTTGGTCAAAAAGTCAACTCTGGTCAACTGCACTAGTCAAACTAGGTCAAACTAGGTCATGTCCTAACCCAGTAAGTCTTACTAGGCCTAACCAAGACTATCCTAGCAAGCACACATCAATACAAGGCTATACAAGCCAACATACACCCAACTCTATATAGCATGTAATTATTTAATACTCAAATAGGCAAGAATTCACATTGGATATACACTAGGTAATCTATTACTTTAAGCTATATATGTCTACACATATATACACATGCATATATTGGTATTCAATATTAGGTCTATAATCATGGCATTTCAAATGGTTATATAAACTTATATATTACAACACAATATGCTAACATATATATAATATACATACATAGCTAAGTTAACTATATTCATAAATACTTATTTAAGAGACTACGTGTGTGTATGTGAACATGGCAAAGGGTCAAGTGAGGGTTAAATGGGCATACATAGTGTATACATATCAAAGAGTGCCAAAGTGTAAGTGAACAATGTGTCAAGTGTGATAGTGTCAACATAGTGTAAGGGGTACATGAGGTAATATATGATTTGTGTTAACATAGAACATTACATCACATTAACTTATATATTGCATACATTACATCTATTATTACATTACATTCATGCTTGCATTCATTCATCATTCATTTATTCTCTTGCACTACTATATGCACCATACATTACATACTATGGAACCTACATATTCATTACAAGCCATACTTATACATGCTTACATTAGATAGGATAATTACACCTCATACATCATTTATTTAACCATTTACTCATGCTTGTATTCTTTATTTAGTTACATAATGTATATACATTAACATGGGTTAAAATCAAATAGAACATTATATTACACACAAGGGTGCACAAAATGTATATGCCGAATAGTAACTCCTACTAATAATTAATACTGTACCAACTCAGCATGAATTAAATATCATTATTAAAATAATTATAAACACGAAATTTCAAAATTACCCTCATTTGGAAAACTGGGTGCTACAACTCTACCCACCTTAGAAAAATTTCGTCCTCGAAATTAAAAGGTCCATACCCCCTCTAGGTCAAACCCCCACAATCAAAGTCCCAGAACTTAAACAAATCATACCATCAAAAGGACGGCATACAGGGTCATGGCATACGGTGACAGTGAAGTCTCATCTAGGTATACTAGTCATGCTAATCAAATCGGTTATAGGGTATCAAAACACACAAGCAATCCAGGGTGCTAAACGAGAAAAGATACAGAAATATCAAATCATCAAAACTGTAAGACAGTCTACCATCCTATGTGAAAACTGGTACTCATCAAAAAAAAAGGTAACCACCAATCATCTAAAAGGGGTACTATCCCAAGAAAATAAAAATCACAAGTTTAATTAACGAAAGTCGATTACATTGAAATCCAATCACAATATATATAGAGAGAGAGCGTTAGAGAGGAAAAAGCTAGCATTATGTGTATGGGGACATGTTCATATGGTTAGATAGTAGGCATGGGTGTACGTGAATATACATGAAAGTGTATATGAGGATTGTGTTTCAATTCAACGGCTATCAAGTTACACTAATCATGACATATTGGTTAAACAATCTACAATACGCAACTTATTTAATCATAACATGCATAGCTAAATATATATTAATAAAAAGGTAGAGACTTAGTTATGTATTTATATATATTATAACATGTATGCCTAAGCTCTATATATATCTATCTAGATATACAATCATAACATAGAGGGGAAGGGTTTGGTTAAAAGACAGTATATACTATGTTAGAGTGTGTGTGTGTCCTTGTACAGGGTTATAACTTAGTATTGAAAGGTTAAACCCAGTTTTAGTTCAACGTTTACATATAAAATCTGAAAACAAGCTAACATTTAAACCAGTGCAATATTAACATAATACAATTTCAAAATTTAGGGGTTGAAACATCACGACTAATCTCAATGCTCCCAATACATCCTAACATGATAGAAATGAAACCCTAACATATTACCAATACATTTATCTACGCATACAGTTCGATATTACATGTTAAATTTGAAATTTAACTAAACATGGAAATCAATGTAAAAATGTTAACATGTAACTAGTTTTCAAGATTTTGGAGAAATTTGAACATTAAAACCAACTCAATGTAATTCTTCGTGTAAATTAAGACGGAGAATGACCATTCTCCGTGTAATTTAGCACGGAGAATGGACATTCTCCGCGTAAATTAAGACGGAGAATGCCATTCTCCGTGTTACTAACACAGAGAATGACTATTCTCCGTGTAAATTAAGACGGAGAATGACATTCTCCGTGTTACTAAACGGAGAATGGCCACCCTCATGCGAAATTAACATTTTTTGTGTTCTAACACGGAGAATGACCATTCTCCTGCATTTTATGGTCAGTTGAAACTTTGAAGGGTCATAACTTTTGACTGGGAGGTCGAAATGAGGCCCGATTTATCCCAAAATGAGCGTATCTTCGAGGAGCCTAAAAGTGACCGCTTCTTCGTTAGACGGCCTTCCGAAATTTTAGAATCGCAAAAAAATGATGTTTTGACCTCCGTTTTAGCACTTTTGTAGTTTGTTTCGGTCTTTCCGAAATTTTTCGACGAGTTTTTGAAGATTTTTGAGGAGAAAACTTAGATTCGAAAGTGAGCAGCGTATGGAAGAAGATGAAGTATCGAAACATTTTTTTTAAGAGTAGTTTCGTGGGTATTTTCAATAAATTAGAAGGCAGGGCAAAAAGGTCATTCGGAACCCTCTTTATATATTTTTTGCTAATTCTGGGTACGCGATGAAATTTTATTGCGCGGTGGATTTTTCATAAAACTTTTTCATTTTTTGGACATTTTATAAATTTCCCCTTAATGTGATACAAGAATGGACTACGCCTTGAATTCTGCACCACAATTGTAATTCTTCCCACTCACAAAGTGTAGTTACGTGTGCTTCTGCTGCACATTAAAGGCCCTGTGCCAGCCTGGTTTCAGTGTATAATTTTGGACGTCTACAAGTTTACCCTCAAGAGACGGTCTGATATCTCTTTTCATACACTATAGGTGAGTTCTTTATTAAAGAGACATTGCATGAAGCCTTGCGCTTCCTTGCGGTGCTACGCCGCTATGACATGGCCTGAAGCCGAGGCATTACCCCTACCTGGGAACCTCATCGTAGTATCATACTACTGTAGCATGAGGTCTCAGCCTCTTTGTAGTGCCAATCTACTCAGCATGAAGCCTAAGGCTTCCTTGCGGTGTTACGCCGCAATGACATGGCTTGCAAGGCCGAGGCTTTACCCCTACCTGGGTACCTCATCGTGGTGTCATGCCACTGTAACATGGGACCATCCTTTCCTTTGTAGTGCTGTCTACAACTCTTTAATTACGTCATACAGTATTAGGCTACCTGCCTATTTGCGGTGCTACGCCGCTATGACTTGGCTTGCAAAGCCGAGGCATTACCCCAGACCTGGGAACCTCATGGTGGAGTCATCCCACTGTAGCATGGAGTTTCACTCCTTGTAGTGCTGCTCTACCGTGCTTTCTGTAAAGCACACCAGGCATTCACTCTGCCCGAGAACTCATTAAGGCGTTTAAGCCAACCTTCCACAGGATCTGTTTTTTCTGCAGAAAATACATAGTAGACAACAGTGGTTATGAGTCCGTATCCCTTCCATATTCCAGAGAACAAGTACCCACTGTTACCTGATAGTTTTCCAGTCAGTGATCCTCCTTTGAACCAAAAGTTAGATGCCTAGTAGATTTCTCTTTGAACTAATAGCATAAAACTTTATGGTAGGATTACAAAGACACACTATCAGAATGTTTTCAAGCCCATTTTACAAGCTGTGTCATCGACCAACTGGCGCTTGAGGCCCTTTGTGAACGGATCTGCCAGGTTCTTTCGACTCCGAACATCAATCACTGCAATTACACCTCTTCTGATAAGATTGTGTACTGCCATGTGCTTCAACCGCACAGTCCTTTTCTTTCTGTTGAAGAGGTCATTTGAAGCTACCGCCGCAGTCGCCTGGTTGTCACAGTATATCAGTATCGCCGGTATCTGAGCCCCAACCACTGGAAGATCATATATGAGCTCCCGAAGCCATTCTGCTTCATCTGCTGCAGTTTTAAGTGCATAGAATTCAGATTCCATGGAGGAACGAGAGAGTATAGTCTGCTTCTTTGACTTCCACGATATAGCAGCTCCACCCAAGGAAAAGATATATCCTCATATGGATCTCTCGCTTTCCACCTCTGAACACCAGCTAGCATCACTGAAGCCTTCAACTACTGTCGGATACTCGTTGTAGTGCAGTGCATATGTCTGAGTCTTCTTGAGATATCTCATCACTCGCTTCATAGCTTTCCAGTGCTCAATTCCTGGGTTGCTTGTGAACCGACTCAGCATTCCCACGGCGAAAGCTATGTCAAGCCTTGTGGCAGTGGTTGCGTACATCAAACTTTCGATAATGCTAGAATACTCCAGCTGCCTGACGTTTTTCTTCGAATTTGGCGTCAGCTTCTGATCACCCCTGTATGGCGTATCGATCCCTGGAAGATCCTTATACCCATAGCGTGTGAGCATCTTCTCAATGTAGTGAGATTGTGACAGCGCTACTCCATTGTCTGTCCGGATGATCTTTATGCCCAAGATGACATCTGCATCCCCCAAGTCCTTCATACTGAACTTGGTTGAGAGGAACTTCTTTGTCTCCGTGACACAGCCTATATCCGTCCCTAGGATTAGCATGTCGTCCACGTACAGACAAACGTTGACTCCTCTTCCATCAGCGAACTTTGTGTAAACATATTTGTCCGTATCGTTGACTCTGTAGCCGTTTGCCCTAATAACTTTATCAAACTTCTCATGCCACATCTTGGGAGCTTGCTTCAAACCATACAATGATTTCACCAACTTGCATACTTTGTCTTCAAGATCTTTGACGATAAATCCATCTAGCTGTTGCATGTAAATCTCTTCGGTGAGCTCTCCATTCAGGAATGCTGTCTTTACATCCATCTGATGTATCACCAACTTATGTATAGCTGCTAGAGTGATTAACATTCTGATGGTGGTCATCCGAGCTACTGGAGCGTACGTGTCAAAGTAGTCTATCCCCTGTTTCTGAGAAAATCCCTTGGCTACCAGCCTGGCCTTGAACTTGTCAATAGTTCTATCTGCCTTCATCTTCTTCTTGAAGATCTATTTACATCCGATGGGCTTTTCTTCTTCAGGTAGATCTACCAACACCCATGTATTATTGGAGGTGATAGAGTCAAACTCGTCATTCACTGCCTCCTTCCAGAAGATAGCATCTCTGGTCTTTATCGCCTCATCATAGGTAAGCGGATCTGCTTCCACATGATATGTGACAAAGTCATCTCCGAAGTCTTTAGGTCTCCTCGCTCGCTTTGCTGACGGCTCTACGAGTTCTGGTATAAGAGTTGTTTCATCAACAACAGCTTCTTCTTGGACTACTGGCCCATATGAGATTTCAGTCTCATTTGTACCTACATCATTTTCCGAAATGTCCGAAAGAATAATGTTTTTGTCTTTTGCAAACTTGTCTTCAAAGTATTCAGCATCGTGAGATTCGATGATATGATTTGACTCAATATCAAGAAATCTTCGAGCATCACTCTTCTCAGCATACCCCAAGAAGATCGCCTTCATATTCCTTGTCCCCAGCTTCTAAATCTTCAGATCTGGGAGCTTTACATACGCCAGACACCCCCACACTCGAATGACATTCAAGTTTGGTCTGACTTTGAACCAGAGTTCATGAGGAGTTACATCCGAAGTTGTATATGGCACTCTATTCAGAATGAAAGTAGCCGTTAATGCAGCTTCTCCCCAGTAGCATTTTGGAAGACCTGCAGTAAGCAGTATTGAATTCATCATTTCTGTTAATGTTCGGTTCTTCCTCTCTGCTACTCCGTTGGATTGAGGAGAATATGGAGCAGTAGTCTCGCATATGATTCTATGTTCTTTGCAGAACGATGCGAAGTCATGAGACCTGTACTCCCCTCCTCGATCACTTCTCAACCTCTTGAGTTGTTGTCCAGTCTGCCGTTCAGCTTCGGTCCTGAACTCTCTGAACTTCTCGAAAGCTTCGTCTTTAGTCTTGAGCAAGTAGACGAACGTGTATTTTAAGAAGTTGTCGATAAAGGTTATGAAATACTTCATCCCGGCCTTCGTGGAGAAATGTTTGAAGTCACAGATATCGGAGTGTACCAACTCCAGAAGATCTGTGCTTTGATTGACCCGATGAAAGGGTTTTCTTGTAATCTTCGTCTGAGCACACACTTCACACTTCTCCACCTTACCCCCACATTTGTCACGACCCGCACCTGCTGTGAGGGTACGAGAACGTAACAACGCCCAGCCTACGCCGCAGTGTCGGCAGTAGAACGCTGTCCTAGGTCACAACATCTAACAATATAAGGTACCTGAACAGTATATACACTTCGAATAGAGGTGACATAACAGAACAGTCTCAATCACAGCTAAGGCAGAATGATAAGATAGAAAGATAGATAGATAAATACTGAAATAAAAGGATCCACATAAATACAACCCGAGAGTCTAAGTGTCTAAGATAACAACTCAAGAAACATCCAGCTCAATACAAGTCTCTAAATATATACAACATCTCAGAACAAAAACTGAAAGTCGAATAAACAATGCTGAAAAAGATAAAGCCTAGCTATCTAGCCTAGACTGTGGGAGTAGCAACCTGTACTGCAGCTGGGTCCTCCAGAGGAACCAGGTCGCAGGTGTCGTCTAAGCCTGCTCCGTAATAGGTGGTACATAGGGCCTCATCCTCATCCTCTGTAATATTTTCAACAGGTCCAGTCAGGACATGAGCGAGCACAATACATCTCACGCAGTTCATATCAAGTTAGGAGAAATAAAGCATACAATAGAGTAAGATACATGAAACGCTGAAAAGAGAAATATATGAAGTAAATGAGATAACTGTAAGGAAATATCTACTATAAATAGAGAACTAACAGTGACTAGTGAGTTAGAGTAAAATATAGACATGTGAATGGCATAGGAAGATTCATGACTACAGCTAAGAGTGATTCATGACTACAGGTACTTGGATATTATTCACATGCTATTTCTACTCCCCCATCCCCAATCAATACACAAGGATCTGTTCAAGTTATGTTAAGATTCTTGAAACTTCACATGGCTCATAAAATGAGTGATACGTGAAGGTGATTCATGATGGCTCTGTGAACATGAGAGTACATGTATCACAAGCGATTCGTGAATCAGTGGAAGCATAGAGATTCGTGATGATTCATGAAACACACAAAACATGCAGTATCCGATGCTCCCGAGGGGGTAACATCTCATGAAAAGATCCATATAGTACCAATCCGTGCTACCAACGTGTCAGCATCAAGTAAAGTAATCTAGAGCAAGAATATAAATCCTAGCAAGTATGAAACGGTCAGAGAATGTACTCGTCTGATAACTGAATGTCCGAAGAGGGTGCACTGCCTGAGGAGAGGTGTCTGTCTCCTAATCAGAGCAACACAAGTTACAACATGTCTAAAATAATGAAATAAACTGCTACAATCCATCTGCATGCTGTCTAGGTTAGGCTAGACTATAGTCAACACTTGGTCAACTCTAGTCAACCGCACTAGTCAAACTAGGTCAACTAGGCCACTCCTAACCCCAACAAGTCTTACTAAGCCTAACCAAGCCTAGTCTAGCAAGCACACATCAATCCCAAGGCTATACAAGCCAACACATCAAGCCATCACATTCATGCATATATTCAATATTATATATAAGAGAAAGGAAGCTAGCATGTAAGCTATGTGTGTGTGTGAACAAAGAGGTGTACATGAAAGGGGATAGACTAGCTAAGTTATAACTAACATGCATCTATATCCTACAATTATCTATATACATCATGGAAATCATTTAGAGAGGGTTACATGGCATGGTGGTTCACATATATAAAATCTGAATTTAACTAGCATTCAATAACAAGGTTAAGGGTTAACATTTACATATTAAAGTTCATTCAACAATGTAGACATGTTAGCAATGTACTAGTTTTCTGGAATTGAGGGGGGTGTGTGTGTTTAAGTGTGACAGGATAGTAATGTGTGTGTGTGTACATGTAGTAGAGTGTGTGGAATGAGTGAGAGTGTAGTGACAGTGAACAGGATGTGGCCTGTGTCACGCCTCGCTCCCGTATGAGCGATCGTCCTCGCTAAGGCGTGATGTCGCACGAGCCTAGATTGCGCTCGTACAAGGCGGGTTCCATAACGGCCGATTTTAGCGGCTGCGACGGGGTCGTCGCACAGAAGTCCCATGCAGAGACATTGAATCATAGCAGCGAAAATTTAGAACAAAACACAAATTCTCGAACACAAATCTTAAATCAGCATTTGTACAATCTAATACATATGTTGGTGAACCTATCTAATCATTTACATCATTAATATCAGTTGAAAATGCAAACTAAAACAAAACAAAAGTTATTCCAGCTCAGTGTATCAGTGAGTATCAGAAATTTAGGGGAATTCACAAAGTTGAATCCAAATTCTAATAAAAACTCGAAATCAATAAATGAAATAGATGTACAGAGGTACGTACTCGTCCCACGTGTCCTCACGAGCCTATACGTGTCCACGAAGTGGACACAATCGTGTCTAAACCAACAAAATGAACTGTGTCTGAAAATAGTGCAACTTGGGCCTCGTGCAGCCGTGTCGAGCAGTCGTGCTCTCGACACAAGGCGACATGTGTCTCGTGCTTGAGCACAGGGGTTTGCCTAGGGTAGGGCTAGGACTGTGTCACCCTGAAACGTGTCCACGTGACACACAGACACGACACGAATCCCGTGTCAGTCGTGCCTGTGCACGTGCACAGCCGTCTGCGTGCAGCCCGTACGAGTGTAATATCTCCACGTGTACTCCACGACATGCTCCCAAATTTTGGGAGCATGGTGACAGTCATTGCCCCTTGCTTCCCCTAAAATTTCAGGTCACGACGTGTCTTGTGTCCCGAGATATAGCCCCCGATATGCAGGACACGACCTAAGGGCTCGTGCTGCGTGTCCAGGTAAAAAAATACGATACAAACGGACACAAAACACCATGCCACCTTCACAAATATTCATACACTCATGTAGATCTACAAATCTATGCAATCACTTTTCAAAAATACGAAAATAACTTCCTATGTGGCATTTCTACAAACACCTATATTACCAATACGATACGTATCCGATACAGACACGAAATGGACACCAATTGTGCCCAAAACTCGGGGACAGTTAGGAAACCCTAAAACCTAGCCTTATATGCAAAGAAATCAGGAAAAACAAAGGGTTTAGATGATTTACCTATTGAGTATCAAAATTCAAGAAAAGCTTCAAAGAAGTGATTCCAAATGGCAACTCCAATTCTCCAAATGGCACACAAACTGAGGTAATCCTCAAAAATCAGTAAACAAACATAAATTAGATCCTAATACAAAAGACTAGGGTTAAAAAGGAGTTAAAATAAATAAAATGGGATTTTAGAGCAATGGGAAAAATACCTCTCCTCCAAAATTAGGGCAAACTCAAAAGAGGCAAGAACACCCTAAGAGATTACTTATAGACAAGGGGAAACCCTAATAGTGGCTGCCATGGGTGGGTTTAAATTGGTTTTGGGCTTAAGTCATGGGCCTATGGCTTAATCACTAGTCTTGAAATTGGTAAGTCATAAGTCATTGACTTAAGTCACTAGTCATGAACTAATTTCACTCAACTAATCCTCCCTACCTTAAAACTAATTTCTAATGACTAAAAGTAGGTAACTTGAGTTAGACTAGGGTCACCAACTAGGGTTAGCTTCTAGGCTAGTCTACAAGTCTCAACTAGTTTAAGTCAAAATCAAATCACCAATTAATTAAATTAATAAATTCAAAATAATCACTAATGACCAAAATACCCTTAGGCTAAAAACTAGTAATTAGTCATCCTAATCACACGACTATGCTCCCTTGGTCATGGTTAGTCACTAGGCTTAGCAATTCTAGGGTTTAACTAGTTAACCACCAAAATCATAATTCACTGTTTTAAATAGTTTTAAAAAGATTAAAAATACCAAAAATCACAATATGACTTAAATATCCTTATTAAATGATTATAATTACAAAATTTCAAAATTACCCTCATTTGGAAAACTGGTGTTACAACATTTGGAGATAATTCCTAGACTAAATATTTTGTTAATTCTTTTACAATGAACATGTCCTAGTCTATTATGCCACAACTTAAGAGAATAATCAGAAAATACAACTGCAGTAATGTCATTAAACTGGTTGACAAGCTAAATTTTAAATATTCCTTCGGTTTGATAAGCCTTCCCGAAGTATGTTTCCTTCTTGGACATCACCATCTGACCAGCATTGATGTCCATCCTTAAGCCTGCGTTGCAGAGCAGGCTCCCAGAGATCAGGTTCTTGGCAATCACCGGAACATGCTTCACACCTTGAAGCATCAGAGTGTTCCCAGAAGTGAGTTTCAGCTCCACAGTCCCAATCCCCAGAACTTCAGCTTGGGCCTGGTTTGCCATGACAACCTTCTCAGATATCGGCTGGTACGTGACGAACCATTCCTTGCCAGAACAGACATGGCAAGTCGTACCAGTGTCTATCCACCAGTCAGAGTCAACCCCTACAGTTGTGACCTGTGCGATCAAAGCAACAATGTTAGAAACCAATAAAACCTTACTAGGCTCACCTTTTTCTGATTGTTTAGGCTTGGATCTGCATTCACTCTTGTAGTGGCCTTTCTTGCCACAATTGAAACAAGTCACGTGGGACTTGGACTTCTATTGCTTGAATGAAGGATCCTTCACTTTTAGATTAGTGAAGTCCTTCTTCTTGTGATGAGAAGCCACCTGCTTCCCTTTGGGATCTCTCGTCTGCACTAGATTGGCCTTAGCCAACTGTTTGGACAGAGTGTCCATCTTCTGTTGGGAACGCATCTCGTCCTCAACATGGATCTCTTGAAGTAGATCTCCCAAGCTAATGTCTAGCTTCTTTCTGAGCATCCTTGCATAGAAGGTACTCCATCCAGCAGGAAGTTTTGAGACGATCCCTCCAACGACAAACTTGTCGGGAAGGGGCATCTCTTCGTCTTCCAGTTTCTGACGCAGCTTCAGAAATTCCTTCACCTGTGGCAACATGGACTTCTCGTCCTCAAAGAGAAATTTGTGATATTTTTCAACCACAAATATCTTGCTTTGAGATTGTTACTCCCGGGGCTTTATCAAAGATGGAAAAACTGATGCAATCGAGATCTGAGAGTCACACAAAAACTTTGCAGTGATCAAACTTAAGATCTACGATGATACAAAAAGCCAAATAGCCAGATTACAATATGAAGGAGAGAAATAGAGAAGAAAAGATCTCTCGTTCTTCCTTGCAAACGTGTTGCAATTGGGATAGAACGAGTTACAATAAACTAGAGAAAGATGAGATGAAGAAAAGTTATTGGGGTGTCAAAACACCGTTGCTCAAAGCAAGATTCGCCCCACACGAATTGCTTTCAAGAACCAGCAAGTTGAAGAACTTGTGGAACGCTCGAAGTCACCTCTGTTCTGACTCCTCGGATGGACTTGCAATGGCGGCAGCAGCTCCCTCCCTCTCTCTCTCTCTCTCTCTCTTTTCTGACTTATAAATTCGTAGTCCTCTACAAAGAAGGCCAGAAAATATTATATATAGAGAGAGGGTGGAAACCCTAGCCGCCTCTTCAGTTATGTAAAGATTGAATCATATGAGCCGCATGACTGCTGACGTGCTAAGTGCAAAGTGCGCCAACAAAATGCCACATTACGCCTCATGAGCCCATGAGCCCGAGCCCGAGCCCGAGTCCGAGTCCGAGTCTGAGTCGCTAAGCCCCTTTAGGGCTTAGCTCTAAATGGAATTAATCCATGAGAATGACAAAAGCATTAATGCTTAATCCTTGGAGCCTTATTCTTACCTCCTAGTAAAATCACCCACATGGTTCCCTCCTTAGAGTCACCACCCCATGTGCATCTCTCAACAACACAACCAAGTATATATGTTGAGATAACTCAAGGTGCATTTTCGATGTGGGACTAAACTTTTACAAGGCATGTTGAGAGCAAGCTCTCTCCATGTAAAGAAAGCACCAACATAGCAATCGTCGTCCTCTTAAAGCTCCGACGGCACTGGCATCTACTCACCACTGGGGACGCCGTCGACGACCTCGATCGTGGCATCCTCGTCGACTTAGGGTTAGGGTTTTGGAACATGGTCCTCGTCGACCATCGAAGAAGGAGACCGGATATGTGGACCTCGCCCTCGGTGTTGGGGAAGTCGACCTCGATCTTGGCGATGGGGGTCTTCGTCAGGGTGTCATCCGGTCCGGTTCACCCCCGGACTGGCCCGAGCCCGCCTAGGTCCGATTCCAGCTCGCCCGACCCGGCCCGCCCTCTAGCCCCCCCCAAGCCCCCCTCCAACCGGTCCGGGCCGGGTTCCCTAAATCGAGCCCAAGCCCGGCCCGGTCCCCTTTTTTTTACTCAACGGTCGGACCGGTCTGGCCCGGTCCTATTAGGCGCGCCCAAGCCCGGCCCGGCTGAACCGAATTTTTTTTAAATTTTTTTTAAAAAATCTTTGGCTACTCATTTACCAAAATAATCCCACTATATGACCGTTTTAAGGGGTATTTTGGATATTTTGTCGAAAATGACCACAAATCCTTTTACAACAACTCTATTTTGAGGTAGGGGGTCATTTGGCTTCAAACAATTCCTATAAATATGTCATTAATTATATTTTTCAAACACAAACAATTCATTCCATTCCCAAAAAAAAGTTTCAAGATCACAAGAAGGATTCAAAAAATTTGTCCAAGCAATTCCGGCGATGTACGACTTCCTCCATCTCTCTCTTTTTTAATTTACATTTACAAAATAATTTTCTCTCCTCCACCTCTTTTTTTTAGAATATAACTTTAAAACTTTAAAAACTTAAAAATATAACTTTAAAACTTTAAAAACTTAAAACTTAAAAACTTAAAATATAACTTTAAAACATAAAACTTTAAAAATTTAAATAAATCTTTAAAACTTTAAAAACTTAAACTTAAAAAAAAACTTAAAAACTTAAAATTAAAAAAAATTTAAAACTAAGAACAAAATAATCAAAAAATTAACAAAAAACCCAAAACTTCAAACATATTTTTTTAACTCTGCCTATGACAAGCAAAGCTTGCATTGCCCCGGTCCCAAGTCCGGATAAAAGAGGAGGAAAAAATAAAACCAAAAAAAGAAAAATAAAAAAATAAAATAAAATTTAAAAAGAATAAAATAACAAAATAAACTTAAAATTTAAAAGAACATAAAATTTAAAATAGAATAAAACTTAAAAAGAATAAAATAAAAAAAAACTAAAAAATAAAAAATCAAGTGGCCCGGACCGGCCCGAACCCGGCCCGCCCGATCCCGTCCTCGAATCAAACCGGCTCGGCCCAGCCCTACCCAAGCCGGGTCACTGGGCCGGACTGGGCTCACATCCTATGAACCGGGCCGGGCCAGGCCCGGCCCGCTGCAGCCACCGGACTGGGCTGGGCCCGGTCTGTTTGGGGGCGGACCGGCCCGAGTGACACCCTGAGGTCTTCGAGATCCGTCGTTTGGGCTCCGGGAGATATCGAGAGGTGAGCACACGGAGTCGAGAGGTAGCGGGGTGCGGACATCCTGCGAGGCGACTCATAGCAGAGCAGAGGAGGAACGCTGAAGTCGTCGACGAGAGGAGCAACAACGGAGCGGTGTGGGATTGGTGGAGGACACAGAAAACATGAAGGACACATGGAACATGATACGAAAAACATGATATAAATTATTTTCTAAAATTTTATTACCAAAATCAATCCTAATTGTTTTTTTCTTCCAGAAAACAACTTTTCAAATGAAAGTAACCAAACGCAAAGTCAAAATTTATTTACTCCCAAAACAACTTTATAACTTGCTTTAAGAAAACTATTTTACAAACTGTATACAAAAAACAAACATTACGAAAAGCTACATTGAATTATTATTTGCTTGTATCGGTATATAATCATATTTTATTTTTGGAATTTTTGGCTTTCATTCCACTTATTAATATGAATTTGTACTTATAAGATACATGCCATTTTTTATCACAAAAAATTTTTTCGTGACAAAATGAATATTTTTTATGACAAAATAAATATTTTTTAGTGACAAAAAGTAGGATGTAAGTCTAATAAAAATAAAAAAAGTGGGATATAAGTACAATTTTTATATTAATAAGTGGGATGTAAGTCAAAAATTCTTTTTATTTTTAATTCCATGGTTATCGACAACAACTGTTGTCTCTTTTTAGTTGGTTATTTATAAAGGCACATCAAAAAGTGATCAGGATTATTCCATTTATGGCAGTCCAGTTAAACTTAGGACTGCCACAATTTCTGGCAGTCCTAAGTACTTTATGGACTGCCAGAAAATGTAGCAGTCCTATATAAACACGAGATGGACTATCAGACCATAAAGTTCCATTTCGGGCAGTCCATAAAGGACCTAGGACTGCCAGAAATGGGATGTACCCTGATCACTTTTTGATGTGCCTTTATAAAAAATCTTTTAGTTCCTTAATTGTCAACAGTTGTTTGTAGGTTAGTGACCTTATTAGCTACTCAAGCTGGTCTTGTCAGACTTCGAACTTAAGCAATCCTCTTTGATAGGATAACCTGATTGATTGGATAACCTCTAAGGTGATTAGTTTTCTTAGATTATTTATAAGGACACATCAAAGTTGATCAGAGCTATCTTATTCATAACTTTGATTTATTTATAACTTTGTCATTGAAAAAATTACTTAGGACTATCCCATTTATAGGTATAAAAGTCAATTCTTTTTTTTTTTCCTCTTGTCTTCTTCCTCAACATATCCAAGAATGTGGGATAGTTTTTTTCTCTTCTTCTTCTTCTTTACCATTTTTATCTTCACCATCTCCATTAAAACCCTAGTTTCCTTCTCATTCCCAATTTCGATGGCACCCAAAGACTTCTCACAAATAATATACAAATCCTAATATTGGTGGGTGAACAAATAATGTAAAAATCCTTTGGTGGGTGAACACTACATTTTTTGTGAAGCAATCTCGGTTAACTCTCCGGCCGATAAAACCCTATTTTGGTAGTCCTAAGATCGACCAAGTCGACTTTAGGACTGTCATAATTTCTGGCAGTCCAAAATAGTTCTAGGACTGCCCAAATTTTTGATAGTCTGGACAGGGACTGCCAAAAATTTTGGCAGTCATGACCGTCCAAAAATCCATTTTAGGTATAAATATATTTTAGAGAAAAGTCTCAATTTTTTTTATTAAAAAATCTTCATAGATAAATATATCAATTTTAAATCTATGTTATAGATAAAATTTTCAATTTTTAATTAAGAAATAATCTAATTTTGGCTGTCCTATTTTAGAGGTAAGTCTCTCAATTTTTGTCACGACCCGCACCCGCTTTTCGGATGCGAGCTCGTGAGCAAGCCAGCTACGCACCAAGCGGACTCCAGCCCGACTCGAATACGTAAACGCTGTCATGGCTATGGTAAACTGCCAAATTATGGCAAAGCAAATCTATATCTCAATCCATAATAAGTGTACGAAACATGAATGAACACTATGGGTCGTGGTCTGCAGCCCACTAGCATATATGTCCGTTAAGACTCTAAAGAAAGTAACAAGAGTCTAAAACTGAATCAGAAAACAGGATATCTCATGATAAGGTAAGAAAGCACGAAAGGATAATAAACGTAATAATGATACCTGAATCCCTCAAGCGTATCATCGCATCCGAAACCCACAAGAATCGCAAATCCTCCGTCATCCAGAACTACTAGCTAACTTCATGCAATCGCTAAACCTGAAGAGATCATCAGGTCCTCAGAGGATATAGCAAGATACATAATATACATGCCTATCTAACAGTTTTATCATGCGCAAGAAAATAAATAAAAAAATAGGAACACGACAAATGACCACGAATACGAACACTAGAACAACTACGTATAAATGAATTGCCGGGTAAACAATGAACATGAGATCAATGGAAGAACCAAACCCTCGCCCCGAGTGGACTCGCAGGTTTGAACTAATCACTAACCCTCGTCCCGAGTGTGGACTATCTGGTTAGTACTAACCCTCGTCCCGACTGTGGACTCTCTGGTGCAAGTATAACATCCTCGTCCCGAGTGTGGACTCTCTGAAGTAAACACCCTCATCGCTAGTGGACTCTCTGGAGCAAGTCAAGTCAACACCCTCGTCCCGAGTGTGGACTCTCTGGTGTAAATAATCGACATCCTCGTCCCGAGTGTGGACTCACGGATGTAAACAGATCAAGAAAAACACCCTCGTCCCGAGTGGACTCTCTGGTGCCAAGGAAACAATATCAAGAATTTAGCAGTTCAATTACACGTACTCGTTCTATGACACGACTCAAGTAAGATACTGACGAGAAACTCCAAGTGTGAATCACAAGACCAAACATAAACACGACTATATGCAATGAAAACAACTCAAAAGAATATAATATGAAAAACACATGTCCATAAACAATCAAAACTGGAAAATGAAATACAATGCATGTAAATAAAACTGTAGAGGAAGGCAAGATATACTTGCCTGGAGTTTTCACGCAGATCCAACAGAATATAGTCAACTGCTAAGCCATAAAGTTCAAATCATCACAACTGTCTCCGAAAGTCGAAAAATGGCTCGCAAAACGATCGCGTATATACGACGGAAAGTTGCCGCAAAGATGGCCTGGGCGCTGTGTGTTACTGCTGTCATCACCCGCGCCGGGTGCGTGTGTCTGCCGGCCGTGGTCGTGCGCGGCGGTGGCGCCGACGGCGGGTGGCCACCCAGGTAACGGGGGATGGGGGCGCATGTGGGTTTGGGTTAGAGCTAGGGTTTTGATGTTAGAGTTATTAAGTTCAATTCTCGGTCCCTACCGTTCTATCTATACTGTCAGCCCCTGTTTTTCAAAAATTAATTTAATTAGTGTTAATTAGTTGCTAATGGCCTAATTAGCTTTAAAATAATTTATTATGATTTTATAAATTTTTCTAGAATTTTTAAATAGTTTTTAAATCAAAATATATCACTTTGTAATTATTTGAAATATTTTAATATTATTTCATAATATTTAGATTTGTTTTAATATCAGTTTGTAATTAATTAATTGTTTAAAGTTCGGATTGCAAATTATTATTTGCATTTAGTTATAGTTGGGACCTATCTGTAAATACCTAATTCCTAGGGACCTAACCGTAAAACCTATTCTTACCCACCCCCGACGACCGCCAGCTGCCGACGATCGACCCCGATCTTTTTTGCCATTTTCGGCCGCCCCAGTCGACTTCGACCGACCTAAAGCCCCTATAAATGACCCCCAGACCCTAAGCCCTAACCCTAGCACAACCCCACGACCACCCCGACCCCCTTTCTTCTCCGACGAGCCTAAACCCTAACCCTAACTCCGGCGGATCCCAGCGCCACCTCCCCATCGGCGATCACCCCCATCCACCACCACCATTTGATTCGCCACGACGAGCTGAGTCGAGCGTCACCCGAGCGCCACCGCCACGACGCCTCTAGCCATCGTCAGCACACTCGAAACCCCTCTTCGACGTCGAACACGTGAGTAACAACTTCAAACTGTGTCATGCGTGTCTCGTGCACACGTGTATATGACTAGCCGTGTCCTGACGAACATAATGGTAAGTCTGGACACGAAGGATTCGAACCGTACGTGTCGTGCTTAGCACGGACACGAGACTCGTGTGTCCTTAACTGTCAGGACACAGAGTTTGTTTTATCGGGTTTAAAACCCATTCACTAAAACCTAAATAAATCTAACCCGAACCCTACCCCTAACACAAAGCTCGGGCTGACCCCCTGGCCAGCCTGACCGCACCCAAGAACTCGACCCCCCTGGGCCGAGTTCGAGCCCCCCTTCCCTTTTGTTTTGTCTTGTTTTTGGTTTGTTTTGTTTTATTTTATGTTATTATATATATATTAATATATATATATATATATATATATATATATATATATATATATATTATATATATATATATATATATATATGTATATTATATATATATATATATATATATATATATATATATATACTGTTATATATGTATATATACAGTATTTATATATGTATATGTATATATTCTATATTTAGTATTTTATTATATAAGTGTATATATATATGTATTTATGTATGTATATATATATGTATATGTGTATATGTGTTTTGTGTATACATAATTTATATATATATATATATTTTAAATTCTACCTTATACAAATTATTGTTATGTAAAATTTCACAAGGTTAATTTATCTATATATTTTGTGACTTGAGTATATTTTTTTCACCACTTTAAAAAGAATATATATTATTATTATTTAAAATCCTGTATTTTATTACTGCAACCATTTGGTGTCCAAGCCTAGCATGGGTTTTTGGGTTCCAATGTGTTTTCACACATTCAAGATCTGTACAAGTCATATTGGACTTGATTCATGGCCTTGGGTCCTGTATTTGAACTCTGGTTCAAATTATGTACATGGACAAAATACGCATATAATTAATTATTTAATTTCAGATTGTGTACCATGCTATTTTTGAATTTCTAAAAATACTTTACTTGCTGTTAAAATTCTGGAAAAATAATATTTAGATACTATGTTAATTTAGATAATTTAGCATAATTTTTACAATATTTAATTTATAGTTTTGCCACTGTTTTGACATATGAAACCAGAACTCACTTTCTGTGTACTTATGAAAACTAATTTTTGTAAAATACATGTACTGGTTAATAAATTCCAGAAAAATTATAATAAATTTCTATAATCATTTTGGTACTTTATATTTTATAAAATTGAGCTTTTTGTCTATCTCAAAAATTGTTGGATCATAGTGTACAGTTGATTTAATTATTGAATAATTACGACTTGCAACTTTTTATGTTATTTTGAGTTATAGCCGTATTGAACCTCACCCCACACTAGTGTAAAGACCCTAGAAAGTTAGTTTGAGTATTGTGTTCCCCCCACATTGGTATCCTATGCTAAAGTCACCATTTGGCTAGGTGTCCAATCAAAAAGTCGTATTGCACCACTAGTGTCGTAGTATTTAACTTAGTATAAAAATTAAGTTTATGTATTTATTTCTACATTGACGAGTCACCAGGCATCTATAGCATTTTTATCGCTGCTTTCCTTTGCTAGAGGCAAGTACTTTCTACAAACTTTACATACTGCTATAAACATTAAACTGTGATTTACCAACCATGATAAATGCTGATCCTTGGGGTAGCAAGTTAAAACTTTGCATGTTGTATTACTTTCAGTCTCTGCCATGTTTAGGACAGCTTTCATATCTCTCACATGTTTAAATAACGGGTTAAGGGAAAACTGTTAGTAGTGTACGTGATCATGACCCCCTTCTTCGTATGTATTTACCGCGCTCGGTAACATTCTATATGTAACCTTGCCGTATGTTCTGATCCCGCGTTTGTGTATGGATATACACCGTTGCCGTTCGTACACGTATGTACATGCCAGAAAACTTGATATGTGCCGATGTACATCCTATTCACCTATTGACCGATTCACGTACATGCTACAGTTTTAAACTTTTAAACTATATGTTGTCATTTCTAAAAAGAACCAATTAAACCATGATATGCCATGATTCCAGTTTATTACATTCATGTTCATGCTTCGTATATTTAGTTTGCTAGAATCAGTACTTACTCCCGTCCTGACATGTTAACTTTGTAGGTATCCTTACTGAGGAGGAGTTGCTCTGTGACCCATATTATGGAGATATTGCCGAGGACCAGGCTTTGTCTTACGAGGATGTACCTGCGGGAAAACTCGTCTAGTTTGTGTAGTTGCTCGGGATATTTAGTGTAGTCATGTATTAGACTACATATTTTGTAACTGGACCTGTATCCACTTTTATATTTCAGACTTGTACTTGGACTCACTATTTCTATGAGACAACTTTTGTGTTTGGAGCATTTATGACTCTTTATTATTTATAGAACTATTTGCACATTTAGTCTTATCTTGTTATCTCTAGAACAGCTTACTGCGCTTTATCTCAAGCGCAGGCTGGACATGACTCGGCCCGGCCCAACAATTTGGGTAGCGGGTCGTGACATATTTTTAGTGGTGGTCCATGCAGGTCGAGACTAAATTGTTTGGTTACGTTATTGTACCAAACATGCCTGCAATTAAGAACTTAAGGTAATTAGACAACATTAGGAATGACGCTTAGAACACTTAGAGGAATACTAGGGTTGCAACATAGGAAATACATCACATGCTTGCCATTATAATTAGATTTTCTTGTCTATGATTGTTTACTTTAAAGAGTCCTTATAAGTCCTTTTATTTTATTTTAGATGGTGCTTACTCGTTCATCCCAGTATGTCATACCTGAAAATGGCACACTCCCCATCCAGTCAGCTGACCAGTTGACCGATACACCTCCACCTCCACCCACCATATTCCCCCACTCCACAAATTCATAAACCCAGATGCCTCCACCACCTTCCACATCACAGTCCCAGCAGGACCCGATACTCCCACCACCACCTATCACTATACCTACCCAGGCTTCCGTCACACTCGACGGGAACCAACTGCTCACTCTGATCCAGGGGTTCCTAACAACCCATCAGGAGCAGACTACCCTACTCCGCCAGAGCATGAAGCATTCTGAGGAACGTACCGTGGTCCCACCAGCTGTAGAGCCACGGTAGAGAGCAGAGATAATCAAGGACTTCATGGGACTGAACCCCAAGGAGTCCTTAGGGACTGAGAGCATAGTTGTAGCAGATGACTGGCTAGACTCGATAGAGAGGAAGCTCCTTGGAGTTAGGATGCCGGATGACCTCCAGGTCGAGGCAGCGGGATTTCTGCTGATAGACTTGGCAGGAGTTTGGTTCCGAAATGAGCCGCTATTCGCGAGAGGGAGGGCCACTTGGGATCAGTTCAAGACCCAGTTCAAGAAGAAATTCTTCTCGACCACCGCTAGGGTAGCCATGGGGCTACGATTCCAGAACATCCAGCAGGGGAACCGTTCTGTTGACGAGTATGCGGCAGAGTTTAGTCGCCTGAGCTATTTCGCTCCTAGTCTAGTTGCAGACCTTGAGGAGATGACGCGTAGGTTTTGCCATGGTCTAGTTCTAGACATTGGCATTCTTATAGTGGCGAACGGTACGACTGACTACTACCAGAGCCTAGAGTTGGCCCGGAGCATTGAGGAGTGTCTTCTGTCTTGCAAGAGGCTGGCTTCTGTACACCTTGAGGGACCGTCCAAGCGTCAGGCTTTCCAGCAGAAAGCACCGACGCCGCACCAGCAGACATACCGTCCCCCTACACCACATCATCCGACCCCGCCAGTTAGAGCCCCGGGACCCCAGCAACAGCAGAAGGGAACCTTGTGTACATTCTGTAGAAGGGTAGGCCACGACGCTTTCGTTTGTAGGAAGAGGTTGGGGCAGTGTTTGGCTTGTGGGTCTGCCACCCATCAGCTTCGGAGCTGCCCAGTAGCCACGAAATCTAGAGGGCCGTTTCCGACTCAGCAGCAGAGGTTTGGACAACATCTGCAGCAGCAGAAGGGACCTCAGGGGAAGACTTATAGCCTAGCCCTTGAGCCAGAATCGGAGCAGGTTTCGGAGCCAGATTATTTGGCTGACGTCATCACAGGTCGTGTTTATTTATATACTTTTCTAGCTCTATGCTTGTTTGATTCTAGTATATCTTATAGCTTCCTGTCATTAGAGTTTATGCATAAACACCACTTAGTAGCTACACCTACCGAGAAGATTAGTAGAGTAATGACGGGAGACGGACCAGTACCCATTAGAGCTATCTATAGATGCTCTATTACTATAGCCGGGAGAGAGTTCAGGAGATGATTCTTCGTGATGCCACTTCCCGGTTATGATATCATATTGGGGATGGACTGGCTTAGCTTTGCCCATGCAGCTATAGACTGTCATGAGGGTAGTATTCTGTTCAGTCTCCCAGGCACAGCACCATTCAGTGTCAGAAGGACAGGGTCGGAGATCAGCCTAGAGTCGAACTGTTGTGCGACAATTGGAGACGTAGCACCGCCACACCCTGTCATTAGGGAGTTTATGGATGTATTCCCAGAGGATCTTCCAGGACTTTCGCCTAACAGAGATGTGGAGTTCACTATAGATTTAGTACCGGGTTCATCATCAGTATTCCGGGCTTGCTATAGAGTGAACCCCAAGGAGGCCGTAGAAATAAAGAAGCAGATTGATGACCTATTGAAAAAGGGTTTCATTCGATCTAGTGCTTCTCCATGGGGAGCGCCAGTGCTCTTTGTGCCTAAGAAGGATGGTACAGTTCGGTTGTGTATTGACTACCGGGCATTGAATGCCATCACCATTAAGAACAAATATCCTCTGCCTAGGATAGATGATTTGTTCGACCAGTTGAGTGGGGCGAAGGTATTTTCCAGGATAGATTTGAGATCCGGGTGCCACCAGGTGAAGGTCAGGGCAGCAGACATCCAGAAGACGGCGTTCAACACGAAGTACGGGCAGTACGAGTTTCTGGTGATGCCATTTGGTCTCACAAATGTGCCCACTGTCTTTATGAATTTGATGAATAAGACATTTTACCAGTATTTGGATAAGTTCGTCGTAGTATTCATCGACGACATCCTGATATACTCGAAGACGCCGGAAGAGCATGCAGAGCACTTGCGGATAGTTTTGGGGATTCTGAGGCAGGAGAGGTTGTTTGCCAAATTGTCGAAGTGCGAGTTCTTTTTAGACCGAGTGGAGTTTCTCGGCCATGTAGTTACTGGAGAGGGAATCTCGGTGGATCCCAGGAAGATTGCTGCAGTTGAGACATGGAAGGCTCCGACGTCAGTTTCAGAGATCAGGAGCTTTGTGGGTTTAGCCGACTATTATAGGAAGTTCGTCCAGGACTTTGCTAGGATAGCTGAACCCATGACGAAGCTGATGTAGAAGGACGCAGAGTACATCTGGTCAGAGGACTGCCAGGCAGCGTTTGAGGAGCTGAAGAGGAGGCTGACGACCGCTCCAGTTCTGACATTACCTTCAGGATCTGGAGGTTTCACCATATATATCGATGCTTCTGGGAAGGGGCTAGGATGTGTCCTACAGCAGCATGGGAAAGTGATTGCTTATGCATCTAGGCAATTGCGGACTCATGAGCGAAACTATCCTACCCATGACCTAGAGTTAGCTGCGGTGATCTTTGCACTCAAGTTATGGAAACATTACTTATACGGAGAGCATGTGGAAATCTTTACTGACCATAAGAGCTTGAAGTATGTGTTCACGCAGAAAGAGCTAAACATGAGGCAAAGACGATGGTTGGAGTTGATGAAGGACTTCGACATCGATTTACAGTATCATCCCGGGAAGGCAAATATGGTGGCAGATGCGCTGAGCAGGCATCCGATGGCATGGTATCTGATGATACATCGGCATTTGTGAGAAGATCTGGAGAAGCTCGATATCGAGATAGTTCGACAAGGATCAGTGATACAGATGATGGCGCTTGACATTCAGTCAGGTTTGATAGAGCATATCAGGGAGGCACAATCTATAGATGAGAGCCTTCGCAGACTTCGGGCCCAGGCTTTAGCTGGATTGTTGGATGACTTCACTGTAGCAAAGGATGGATCCTTGAGGCATGGCAGCCGATTGTGCGTACCGAAGGGAGAGCTGATAGAGACAGTCTTGCAGGAGGCGCATCGATCGAGATATTTTATTCACTCGACTGCTAACAAGATGTACCGTGACTTGCGGGAACATCTTTGGTGGCACGGGATGAAGAGAGATGTATCACGTTTCATTTCGAGATGCCTAGTTTGCCAGCAGGTTAAGGCGGAGCGCCAGAGGCCAGCTGGTCTATTGCAGCCGTTACCCATTCCCGAGTGGAAGTAGGAACACATTACGATGGACTTTGTCTCAGGGCTTCCTCGTTCCCAAGGAGGAAAGGATACCATTTGGGTCATCGTGGACAGGCTGACGAAGTGTGCGCACTTCATACCCTTCAAGGTGGGGCTTTCCACCGAGAAGTTGGCAGAGCTATACATGCAGCAGATAGTTCGCTTCACGGAGTACCAGTGAGCATCGTGTCGGACAGAGACAGCAGATTTATGTCCCACTACTGGAGGAGCTTGCCGGAGGAGTTGGGCAGTCGACTCAAGTTCAGTACGGCGTACCACCCGCAGACAGATGGGCAGTCTGAGAGGATGATACAGACGCTGGAGGACATGCTGAGGACTTGTGTTCTGGACTTTGGCAGATCATGGGAGAGCCATCTGCACTTGGTAGAGTTTTCATACAACAACAGCTACCAAGCCAGTATCGGTATGTCTCCTTTCGAGGCACTATATGGACGACGATATCGTACACCGCTCTTTTGGGATGATATTGGGGACAAAGTATGCTTGGGCCAGAGATGATCACGGATGCAGCAGAGATGGTCGGAATGATCAAAGACAGGCTCAGAGTAGCTCAGGACAGGCAGAAACACTGGGCCGATGCTAGTCGCAGACCGATGGAGTTCGCAAACGGTGATATGGTGCTAGTGAAGATATCACCTACTAGAGGGACGATCCAGTTCGAACGAGGAAGGAAGATATCACCTACTAGAGGGACGATCCGGTTCGGACGAGGAGGGAAGCTGAGCCCAGATACATCGGGCCATTCGAGATACTTGGCAGGATTGGAGAGGTAGCTTACAGAATTGCACTTCCACCCAACCTAGCAGGAGTTCACGATGTCTTTCACGTATCTCAGCTGAGGAGATATGTTCCAGACCCCAGCCATGTGCTAGATCATTCAGAGTTGGAGATCGGACCGAGCCTTGCAGTTACTGAGCAGCCCATGGAGATATTAGACATGAGGGAGAAGAGGCTGAGGAACAAGGTTATACCCTTAGTACGAGTAGCTTGGAGCCGTCACTCTCCGGGTGAATCTACTTGGGAGAGGGAGTCGGACATGAGGGAGAGATAACCTTACTTGTTCGATCCAACAGCTGCGAGGAAACCACCCGTTCCTGCTCAATACCTTAGAAGTTAGTTTCGATCGTAGCTTTAATCATTTGTTACATTGCTTGCTATGTTAGAAATTGTAGGGTCTTCAATCCTAGTGAATTTCGAGGACAAAATTTTTTAAGGAGGGAAGACTTGTCAGCCCCTATTTTTCAAAAAATAATTTAATTAGTGTTAATTAGTTGCTAATGGCCTAATTAGCTTTAAAATAATTTATTATGATTTTAGAAATTTTTCTAGAATTTTTAAATAATTTTTAAATAGTTTTTAAATCAAAATATATCACTTTGTAATTATTTAAAATGTTTTAATATCATTTTGTAATATTTAGATTTGTTTTAATATCAGTTTGTAATTAATTAATTGTTTTAAGTTCCGGTTGCAAATTATTATTTGCATTTAGTTATAGTTCGGATCTATCTGTAAATACCTAATTCCTAGGGACCTAACCGCAAAATCTATTCTTACCCACCCCCGACGACCGCCAGCTGCCGACGACCGACCCTGATCTTTTCCGCTATTTTCGGCCGCCCCAGTCGACTTCGACCGACCTAAACCCCCTATAAATGACCCCCAGACCCTAAGCCCTAACCCTAGCACAACCCCACGACCACTCCGACCCCCTTTCTTCCCCGACGAGCCTAAACCCTAACCCTAACTCTGGCGGACCCCAGCGCCACCTCCCCATCGGCGATCACCCCCATCCACCACCACCTTTCGATTCGCCACGACGAGCTGAGTCGAGCGTCACCCGAGCGCCACCGCCACGACGCCTCTAGCCGCCGTCAGCACGCTCGAAACCCCTCCCGACGCCGGACACGTGAGTAACAACTTCAAACCGTGTCGTGCGTGTCTCGTGCACACGTGTATATGACTCGCCGTGTCTTGACGAACATAATGGTAAGTCTGGACACGAAGGATTCGAACCGTGCGTGTCGTGCTTAGCACGGACACGAGACTCGTTTGTCCTTAACTGTCAGGACACAGAATTTGTTTTATCAGGTTTAAAATCCATTCACTAAAACCTAAATAATTCTAACCCGAACCCTACCCCTAACACAAAGCTCGGGCTGACCCCCTGGCCAGGGGTCAGCCCGACCGCACCCAAGAACTCGACCCCCCTGGGCCGAGTTCGAGCCCCCCTTCCCTTTTGTTTTGTTTTCTTTTTGGTTTGTTTTGTTTTATTTTATGTTATTATATATATATATATATATATATATATTATATATATATATATATATATATATATATATATATATATATATATATATATATATTTTATACATATATACATATATGTATAAATGTATAAAATATATTTTATACATATATGTATATATGTATAAAATATATATATATATATATATATATATATATATATATATATATATATATATATATATATATTATATATATATATATATATTTTTATATATATATTAAATATATATATATATATATATATTAATATATATATATATATATATATATATATATATATATATATATATATATATATATATATATATATATATATATATATATATATGTATTTCTGTATATATATATTATTATATATATATATATACTGTTATATATGTATATATACAGTATTCATATATGTATATGTATATATTCTATATTTAGTATTTTATTATATAAGTGTATATATATATATGTATTTATGTATGTATATATATGTATATGTGTATATGTGTTTTGTGTATACATTTATATATATATTTTTTAAATTCTACCTTATACAAATTATTGTTATGTAAAATTTCACAAGGTTAATTTATCTATATA